>WSFP011494368.1:0-14488 GCA_009831015.1 Picea engelmannii | reverse complement strand
TTTTCTGAGAGCCTGAGGAGATGTTGGAGGCTGCCTCCTTTTCTCTGCGCTCTTTGTTGGTCTTTCGTCCTCGGGTAAGGGGTGGAGACGGAACTGAGTTGTTTTCAGAAGTGTCCACAGAATCGCCTGAAGCTGTCAGACCTACAGAGGCCGAGGGTGCCGGATCTGAAGCCCGAAATTCCTTCGCTGCTACAGGGCCCGGGGGGGTGGAGTCAGGAAGGCTTTCATCTTCTGGAGGAGCATCCTTCGCTGTTGTTGCTTCTGGATCTAGGGCTTCGTCTTCCTTTAGCGCATCAAAGCTGTTTTTATTTTCTAGTGGGGCCTCTGCTAGATGAGTGGCCTTCGGAGCCTGTGGTAGTGGATCCTTTCTCCTTGGTCGCCTTCGTCGGATTACTGGCTGAAAATCATCTTCTTTGACTGGTCCCTGCTCCTCAGGGACTTTGGGGCAGCTTTTTGCGAAATGACCGTATGCATGGCACCTAAGGCACTTAAAAGAGATCTGCTCATAGTCCAACTCTTGGATATGACACCACTCCCCCAGGGAGAGCTTGATGGCTTCTGGTAGGCCTTTCTCGAGGTTAACCTCAACACAAATACGAGCACATGTAATCTGTCCCCCTTTCGGTTCCACACTATCCAGGAAACGCCCAAGCTTATTTCCAATGTCCCTCAGAGAGCTTTCCCCCCAGAGGTGTAAGGGGAGGTGAGGCAGCCTGACCCAAACCGGGGCTGCAGTGATCTCGGCTCCAGGGTTGAAGTCAAGAGTCCAAGGGGCTAAGAACAGCCCTCTTGACCCCATGAAATAGGGTCCAGATCTGAAAACTAGATCCCGGTCCTCTGTCCTTGAGAAACTGAAGATAAAAAAACCCCTGCCTACTGCCCACAGGGTAACTCTTCCCTGTATAAGCGGCATCCAACGTTCCTTAATCCATGCCTCCACCGTTTTGGGGTTGGGCCATAGCATGGTGAACTTTCCGATGAGGGCGTTTTCTGCCAGAGAGAGGGCGATGTTGCAGGGCTCCTCTGGAGATAGCTCTAGAGAAGGGATTTCCTCCATCTTCTTAACAAACTTAGTCGAAAGAGCAGGCTTGGATGGACCTGCCGAACGGACTATAGCTTTAAAGGCTTCCAAGAGATCTTCTTCGGTTTCGGCAATCGGATTTGAAGCCATCTTGGCCGGGCGGCGACCACCAGCGGCTACCACTGCTCCAGATCGCGTGCACGCAGGAGGGGCGCGCTGGAACCGCCGAATCGTGTCCTGTATGCAGAGAGAACGGTGGGAGACTGTGAAAACCTTGATCGACAGCTGCGAAAGACGCTCAGGGCCCTTGCAAACGAAGATCAGATCGGTGGCGGCTAGGGTTTGGACCCTAGCCGCATTGGCTTCCGTCTCGTTCCATTCGTCTCCCTACAACATTTTAAACATTGGATAAAGCATGGAAACATGATTAAAAACACTATTGAGCCCCCCCAAAAAAAAAAAAAACTTGAAAATAGATGAAAAAACATTGTTGAGAATTTTTTTTTGTAGAATTTGAAAATAGATGGAAAACAAGCATTTAAAAAAAACAGTGGAAACATTATGTATCAAAAAAATTAAAATATAAAAAAACCACCTAAAAAGGGAAAAATGGGATAAAAAACTTGACCCCCAAAAAACAAGAACTCTATAGAATTCTTGTTAAGTTGATAACTATATACCATATGGAAACATTGATTGCAATTGTTTGGACAAATAAAACAATTTTCACTTTATTATAAATTCAGACTCTACATTAAAAAACAAAACGCTCATACAAACCAAAAGATCTATTATATATTTGATAGGCATTGTATTCTTTGGTAGGATAGAGCACTGCATAGAAAGGCACACTACATGCACTTGTAACTCACTAGCATGACAAAAAAATGCGTGGGAATGAAATGCTCCATGTCATATTGTTTGGGGAAACTCACAACGTTTTCCCAAAATCATACACACTCGTAAGAACTAGACGGTATTTTTTTCCCAAAATCATACACATTCGTAAGAACTAGACGGTATTGACTGGTGTTAATGAAAAGGTTAGAAGTGTTTTTTTTTCTTAAAGTACTTACATGATAATTGCATAGAATAGGTTATTAATTGCATAGAATAGGTTATATAATTTATAGATATTGCTAAGAGTATGAGTATATTACAGGAATTAAATTTGAAGAGTATATTAAGAGGTTAAATGGTAATTAAGGATAATATTTGGTTTTATGTATGAAATTAAAGTTAAAAATTCTATTCGAAAGTCTATGATCTCATTGAAGATAGCTGAAGCCATGACCACAAGAGATAGTAACTTTCTAGAGAGAGAAAATGTATATATATAGCAAACTATATTAGATATTTGAGTGAAGAAATATACACAAAGACCACACTGTTGTTGCCCGCACTTGGGAAACCAGACCAACAACAGTGTAAAATACCACCAGTCTAAATTGTTTGATTTGGGTTCTTTAACAATAATAGATAATAGAGTAGAAAAACTATTAACATGGACTCGAGTTCTATCTATCCTAACATTGTCTTTTTCTGGACTAAAAAAGGATTTTTCTAGAAAAGCTAGAAATAAAGCATTCAAAACATATTAAGGGGGAGGGAGGACACCTGCCCCCTCTTGAAAGTCCAGAACCTATCGCTGAGACTCATCGTGTGGCTGGTTGTTCACTGGGTGTGCCTAGACATCCATGTGAACTTTGAGGTCTTGAATTTGGAGTTGCATCTGGCTCATTTTCTCCTATAAATCTTCTCGTTCATCATCACTGTCAAGAATAATTCTTCCCAAGAAAGTTTTAATATGCCAGTAAAGATCGACAGTTATGAGGTACTTCCTGTCTCTATCTCTTGAAGCGCTTGTGTTTGGTACCTAGTCCCCAATCTTTACGTCCACATCTCAGTGATGGAGGGAATCTCTCTCCAGTCTAATTTATGCTTCTACAAACTCCAAGTTTCGTTGAATTTGGGGAGGGGTTACCTAGCGAAACTTATCACTAGAAGCCTCATGTGACGAGAGCATAACTGTCGGGCTGGGAGGTCTCTGACTCATGTGTTTTTGGATGAGGAAGGGTCAAGAGGATTATGAAGACCCCGCCTGTACCCACGCGCATAACCACACGGAGGCATGACTGCGAATTGAAACTGAAGAACCTTTATAGGAGTAGACGCCCTTTGAATGATAACCAGACTGTTGTAGAGACCAACATGAGGAAGCTTGTCTCTTGCCTTGAAAAACATCGATGCATAGACCCCTCCACTCAAATTCGTAATTCTCTTATGACTCAAGTGCCATTATCTTCCCTCACCCTGGACTGATTACCACTACCACTGGTCCCCTCCATCATCACTGCGAAGTACTGAGAATTCAAGGCTTGTAGATTACCTTGTATCCGCAAGGTCTGTCACACGAGTCTGTATTCATGTTTAAGTTAAAGAGTGTACTGACACACCGATGGATAAGTGCTTCACTGACCACGTTTTCGTTGGCACCGATCTCAGGGAAGGCACAAACAACCCCTTGTCTCATCATTAACACCTCATCCCAAGACTTGAGAATATTATATATGCTCAAACCATTTTTTTTGTTTTGGAGTAAGATCTAAAATTATTTTTGATTGACTAAGAGCTCATCTTCCTAAGATATATGGAAACAAGTTAACAACGGAAAACCCTTTGACAAGAGTGAAAGTTTGCCCCTTTATGGACCACCAACAAGTTTTTTCAAATAATGTAGTTTTCCTACATTTATAAATGGCTACCAATAATAATCATTTTCAATACCAATTAATAACTAAACAATGACAAATTTTCTCATCTTTAAAAAATATTAAAAAAATAAAAAAACACAAAAAAAACCACAAGTAATGAGTTAACTATTTCCTTTCAAAGTATAATTTATTTAACCAAAAACACATTACAAGATCAAATTTAGATACTCTCTCTCCAAAATATCTCCCTATATACAAGCACTATGGCACCAGTGAGCATGTTTCATTCCAGTCATGAGGGCCCAACCCATGTTCTCTCAACATTCAAGCGACTTAGACTGCACTAGTACGGGTGAGATTAGAGTCAATAGTCTCACTATACGAGAGTAAGAATTGCCAACTATGGATGGATCATGGGCTTCTGTTCCCTATACAGGTTTACGTTGGAATTAATTTTAAATTTCCATGGCCATAATAATTGATACAATCTCATAGGATTACGTCTTCAGATTCTTGTTGGCGTCATATGCGAGCGCAAATGTCCACATAAAAACACAACTAATTTCACTGTCGCAGTCAACAATTTCATCTTATTTGCTAGTTGCAACCTTCAAATACATCACTCGCTTACCATTGAATCTAATTGTAACAAGAGCATCCATCACTTTGCTCTACTTTTATTTCTATTGTCTATTCATTTCATAGACGCTGTTGCTTGTGGAAGACATTCATTCCATCATCTCATATGATGCAAAAACTGAGACGTATAGTTGAGTCTTAGAAACGTCCATAGCTGTGTCCATATTTGCAAGTACTACAACTGATTAAGATTTTGGATGAGCATATAGATTTATCTGTATGCAAGTTATGACAAAGGAGAATGGAGATAAGAACTCCACCATGAATGTATACACAACAACACCTGGTGGTACCTGTGCTAAGCCATGGTTGATCCAGCAACAAGAAAATTCTTTGAGTAATTCAAAGAATATTAGGGTTGAATCCAAATCCAAATCTCATTCAAGTAGACAACTTCTGCCCTGTGATCCCCAACCCTAGGGATAACTAAGGACATCATGTGTCAAGGCCCAGAGGTCCTAGACATGGAGTGCCGAGAGTCGGATGACTTGAGCATGGCCCCGAAGGGCCCCTCTTTTCTTTAGTGCAACCTCTTTATCAGCGTTAGTAGTATCCATCCCACCAACTTGGTCCTTAAGTAACAGTAAGTCTTGCTCCATGAGGCAATGAGTCAAGGTATCATGGTATGTGTCACTCTGATTATTGAAGCACTTGAATATGTTGCATTGAATTCCCCTTCATTTCATAACGTTTGCTTGGAAATTATGCTCTTTAACTTGTTCATACATGGAAGGGTGACATGGTGCCCTAATAAGTTGATCTCCCTTTAGGATGGTTTGTCACTGGGTGGGTCTGTGAAAGGTCATCATCCGTTCCCTCCATACTTACCACTTTCCATCTTTATTCCTCTCATTTCTCCCGTACTTTTGTTCGGGCATTGGGATTTGCCACACTAGGAAGGGTTGTACCTTGCCTTGTGAGAAGAAGGGGCTAAATACCCAAAGGGTAAAAGTAGCTGGCAAGAGTTAAAATTGAAAATTGAAACCTTTGATATGCTTCACCCAAGGATTCCCGAGAAAGCAGTGAAAAGCTTCTCAGTAAGAAAAGGAAACCCATAAGATAAATAAACACTCAAGGTATTAGTTTGTGGATGGGAGGTCTCATCATGAGCCAACCTATTATGACCATGGGCATGTAGTGGTATGACACTACTATCTATCTGGTCACCAAACCAGAGTAGTGGCTCTTGGTGGCATAGCTAAGAGAAAGGTGGTCTTATCACGATCCAACCTTTTCATCTCCGTGAAATTCTTGTGGATAATGCTGTCACCTCTGGTCACCAAGCCATGACATTGTCCCTCAAACTCTTCCCTTGAAGCATAAATGCAAAAGATCAAAAGCAATGAAACTAAGAATAAAAGACAATGAATGAGATAGGAAAAAATGGCATCTATGACAAGGTGAAACTCGCCCTCTACAAATGCATCCACATGTAAGATCTACATTTCCCTATTATCACTGCACCCCATGCCCAAACACTTACCCCATGCCACTTCATACACTTACATGACCTGGATTAGTTCTCAACTGGGAAACGCCCCAAACTCAATGAGGATTAACCCAATAGGACAACCTGAGACCTTCTCCAAACCTGGATTGTTAAATTGCATAACTTCTTTGAGAATTTGTTTGGATAAAGGGGGGTTTGATGCACATGTTTGGGTAATTTAGTTATTGGATGTGATTTACATGATATGATCCCTATGACTTATAAAACGTTGGAGGGCATAGTTGTTGTTGCTGCAGGACTTTGCCCGGTGAACATGTACACATGGGGGAATGATTAGCTCAGACCTTCATGGGGCTAAAATCCCACATATGGATGTTGTAACCCTAGCCAGGGGTAAGAAGACATCAAAGATATGCACCAGGAAGAATGAAGGACGTTTCCCTTGGAGACACCCTAGTAGGCCTAGACCTAGGAGGATCTTGCGCTTCCACATGGACGTTGACCTTTAAGAGCCCATGATATCACCTTTATGACCCTAGACATCATCTAGAGCTAGGGTTTGCATTTAAAGGGAAGTTGTGAGTTGATTGACACGCGTGGGCATCATCCAGGGCCTTTGGAGGAAAAACGTTCTGCACATGGAGCCCAATGTTCCACCTTAGGGGCTCAACGTCACCCTAGAAGGGCATGATGTCACCCTTGGAGATGATTTTAGGGATGAATTAATTTTATTTATGTAAAAACTAGATTTTGATGTAATTTGACCAGGTCGACCTTTATTTGACCTAAAATCAATTAAAGGTCATTGGTTCTGTATAAATAGAGAGAAATTACTCTCATTTTTTCATCATCACTCATTACACACTAAGTGTGCTCTGAAATTTGCGCCCTATTTGGGAGTTATTGGTTAAAATGGGGAGGCACACTTGTCTTGGAGGCTAAAATTTGCAACTTGGATCATTTCTTGGTGAATTTACTTGGAAATCTAGGGTTTTGTTGCTTGATTATTCTTGGTGAAGTAAATCTATAATTCTTCATTTCATTTTGAATGTTTATGGTATATTTGCTTATTCATGTTAAAGATTATGAAATTTCTTGCTTGACAAACCCTAGGAGTAAAGGACTTAAGTTACTACTTCTTTGCTCTTCATTTGCTAGACTTTGCTAAGGTGATTTGACCTAGATAAACTTCTAAATCCCTAAATGCTAGCACTTTAGAAGCTATTTTTCTAGTCATTGTTGCTCTTAATACCTTTCAAAATTTTAAGGAAGGGAGATTCACTAGGACCTAAAATTGCTTACTCTCTAGTGAATTTTCCTTTAGGGTTTGGATGTTTGAGGCCTTGAAGTGCCAACACCTCCTCCATCCACCTCTTCTCCTTAGACAAGTATAATAATTGTTTTTTCTACCTCCAAGTGAAAGCTATCACCTATTGACTCCATTACCCATTAAAGGCATTAGTCTACTCACTCTAGTGAATGATTGATCAAACAAACACTCAAACCTTCTCCCTTGAAGCTTTTGTTAACTTTTGCAAACCCTAAACTAGACTAATTCATTAGCTAACTTGTTGCTGTTGAAAATAACTGCTACAACCGTAATAATTCATACTAATTTGCTGCATACACCTACATAACTTGCACTTAACTCACTCAGAAATTGCTTGTGACAATTGCCAAACAATATACTAGATAAATGCTAAGTTTATACGATGTTTCCTTGCAATTCTAAGCACTATAACTTGCTGATGTTACAAAATATTGCTATAGCCATCTAAGGACAAGAAATTCTCTACAAAATTGACATTTAAGGCTAGCCAGACATTGCCAAAATTGCTTGTGACAATTGATTATCATTCTGCCTAGTTAAAGTTACATTTTCTTGTCTTTTTCAAGCAATTTCAAGACATATTTTTGCAGTTGTTACAAAATACTTATTGCTGTTGTAAATTATTTTATTGCTGCAATTTTATATCAGCTAGCCTATTTTTCGAAGGTTCATGGTATTATTAAGTACTAACATCATTTTGTACATGAAATCTGCCATATTTTCTTTGTTGTCTTGTTCTGGGAAGGTACACTCCATTTTTACTGTTGGTTCAAGACCTAAAGAACCTTTGGACTTAAGTGACCATTGAGAGGGGGATTTTCTTACATCCTTGCATTAGTTTTATTATCCCTTTAGGTCACTGGGGACGTCTCCCTTTGAGTAATCTTGATATACTCCTAAACAGAAAGGGGTTTCCTATTAAGGTGACAGTGATAGGTCACCCCCTGCTACTCCAATATTGGATTTACTTACCTTGGGATTTGGGCAAGTACAAATTGTGCGATAACGTTTTGGTGCCGCTGCCGAGGAACATCGAGTCAATTTTCCTCTAATGTCACTTTTTTCGGTAAGCCTTTATGCAAATCCTTTACTTCACAAATCTTACCTGGCGACTCCATTGAGGGTGATTCCCTCTTTTCCCTTTGATGATCCCAAGAAGGATTTTCTGGCGACTCCAGTAATAAAAAATCCAATCATGGCTTGTCAATGAGACCCGAGGAATTTTAAACCCTTGGATATGAGTGAAATGCCGAGTTACCCTCGACAAATTCCTCCGAGGTATGAAAAATAGCTCTCTAGATTCACTAGTAATGATGGGTTTAGGGCTGAAGATGACATGGATAATTTTTGGGATTTCTTTCAACTCCACCCTATCAGTGATGATGATGAATATTTGGCAATGAAACTTTTCTCTGCCACTCTTCATGGAAATGCTAGGAAATGGTATGATGATCTCCTTGATGCTAGCATCACATCTATGAGCCAGTTAGAAGAAACCTTTCTCGAAAAATGGGGTATTAAATTAGAATATATCCACATGCTAATAAAAAGACTCGAGTACATGAAACAAACGAAGAATGAGACTGTCAAGGAATTCCATACCAGGTTTGAAAATTTGCTACTACAAATTCCTAGAATCCATCATCCTGAAGACATGTACCTCGTTTACCTCTATACCAATGCACTCTTAGTGCATTCAGGGTTTCTCCTCAGTAAAAAGGGGCCAAGAACAATCCAAGAAGCTTATCACATGGCCATACAAATCGAATCAAATATCTCCTTGTTCAAGGGAGAACACTTGTTTACTCCAAGAATAAAAGTTGATGACCCCAAAGATACCCCAGATGCTCTTAGTATGGAGAGATTAGTTTCCCTTGATATCTTTGTTAATAAATTCTAGGAAAGAAGGGAACAAGCTATCGACCAACAAGAGGTTGAGGAGAGGGTCCCTCATAAATATTACAAATCCCATGAGGAAGAGAAATAATTTACTACCAAAGATAATGAAGAACTGGTTGAACAGTGAGAGCCTGAAGACATTAAACATGATGATGAAGTATTAATGCGTGCTCTTCCCTCTGATGAAGCCATCCCAAATTATTTTCCTCCTACACAAGAAGAAGAGGACGAGGTTAGTCACTTTCCTTTTTAGGTTTTTGATGATACCTTATTCTATGATTCAAAAGGTGAAGAATAAAAGGAAACCTTGGACGAGATAGGCCCTCCGTATTGTGAAGCTGAAGATGTAAGGACAAGTCACGAGGACAAGACACTGTTTCTTACTCTTCTATTTGATGAAGTCATCCAAGCATTTGACGCTCCTGCACAGGAAGAAGTGAATACGGTAAGTTGTTTCCCTTTCCAAGATTTTGATGATGCCTTATTTTGTGATTTGGAAAGCAAAGAAGTGTTAAAGTAGCCCTTGGTTGCTTTAAGCCCTTCATGTTATGATGATGGAAACGACATGGTTAATAATATTGACGAGTTCATACATGTTGGGATATGTAAATGGGATGTAATTGGTTATGATGGGGATCCTATTTACAACATTGAGGATGATTTTCAAATGTTTCCTTTACAACTATCATATCAAGTTACTATTAATTCTAACATTTGACAACAAGGAAATTATATAGTTACAGACATCTCCAAGGGTGACCTAGTTCTATATTCTCTTGATGATTTTCAGTCATACCTTGAGGATTTTGATGAGTATTCCTTTGAGCACTTGGACTTATTCTATGAAGAATATTATCAACCACCATTGTGCTCAGATCTTGATAAAGGTGAAGACATTGATTGTCCAAAGCAAGGTACTTCTGACAATGTTTTCCATTTCCCTTTAACTACTTTACGTCGCTATGTCACTAAGGGTGTAGTTGGGAAACATGTCTCTTGTTTTGAGTTTTCTCCGGGGCAAAGCCTTCTTTTAGAACTCAAGGGTAGGTTGAATACCTTAAGAATACGTTTGATATCTCAGTCTTTCAACTTTCCCTTATAAAATTTCCAATCATCCCCTAGGTTCTTACTAGTCCCTTCCCAAACCTCAGGATGTAATGATATCCAAGGTAGTCAACCTTTAGAATCTTTGAGATAGTATTTTGAGCCTTTGTTTTTTCATGATCTCTTTTTGAGATGGATTGAGTGCTTTCCTAGAAGTGTGACTTGGCATAATTTTGTCCCTCCTTCTCGCGTCCATGAGCTAGACTTTATGATTGTCGATGATGTGATACATGCTTTAACTATTGATTAAGGTTGGTTGTCATTGATGTCAACCCTTGAAGAAAGTCCGATAGTGAATTTTGGTAGCACAAAGGTTTGGGTAATGGATCCAAGGTTGTTTCATGTATAATGGTACAAGTTTTAATATATTTGAAGGCAATACTATTCTATATGGATAGTACATGTCATGCCATTTCTAGTGGTATGTGGAATGTCACATAATTCCTCACGGTTTGAGAGTTATGGCCTTACGAAGTTGGAGGAACCTCACATGTTGGCTTGAAGCACCAAAAGGTCAAAGAAGTCAAATATATTGCAAAGAAGAAATTATTATTTAAATGATTAAATAAAGTGACAAAGTCAAGAAGGATTATTTAAATAATAAAGTGAAGTGACAAAATCAAAGAAGATTATTTAAATGATAAAGTGAGTGACAAAGTCAGGGAGGAATATTTAAATGATAAAGTAATGGAAAAATTTCTAATTATGGAAAGTGGTTAACCCTAAAAATGAGAAAAATAGGTTAAGCGACCTATAAATGGGTTAAGTGACCTAGAAATGGGTTAAGTGACCTAGAAGATGGAGAGTATAAATAAGAGGCAAGGCTCTCTCATTTTACATCATACTTGAGAATATTGAATATCTATAGGTGATTGAGGTAAACAAAGGATATATAAGCCAAATTTCAGAGGGAAGGTGAAGAAAAGAAGGTCGGAATTCAAGGGAGGATAAATTCTTTTGATGATGCTTTCTAAGGTATGTTATTTACATGTCATCTCACCATTTTCGTAATAATTTTTTTTCTAGAATGATTCAGACCGTGAAAGTGATAGGCCATTGAGGAAACATATCCAAGCATCCATGGTAAACAAATCAGCTTATGGATCGTTGTATTTTTGGATTTACACTCCGTGGAAAATAGGGTTTGTCGCTAGTTCTGAAACTAGTCTAAAACATGTGTTTCAGGTAAAAATGTCATAAATTCTTCATAACATATCCAAATTTAGTAATACCAAATGTGTTGGTTAGAGTACAGTCTATATTATGCTTTGTAACATTTTTAGATCGATTCAACAAATATTCCGTGTGGGGAACGCTCTACAAGGTCGATCTCTAGAATAAACCATAATTCAGCAAGGTATGCCATTTTTTCTATAACTCCTTTTCTGAGAGGTTCCAATTAGTGACACATGCAGGAATTTCAAAAAACAAACTGAAGAACATTGTGTATCAGTTTCATATCTTAATTCATTACAGGTACACATTTATGATTATTTCAAGTTAGGGTTGTTGACTAATCCAAAACTAGTCATGTGAGACTAAATAAAAGTTTGATGAAAATGCTAGTCTTTTGTTGTTAAAGTTAAGGAAGGTTTGCAGGTATGTGATCATATACACCAGGTCTATTAAAGAGTTACAAATTATATTTGGATGATGATATTGAGGAGGGCTTTTGGTTGAGGTACATGTTGGGTACATGGTTGAGACAAGTAGTTGATGAGTTGGCACATACAAGAGGTGTATAGTTGATGATGTTGGTACATATTGATGAGTTATAGTTGATGAGTAGTTGACACATGATTGGTACATAATTGGTACATGGTTGGATGCACTTGTTTATGGTACAGGTTTATTACAGGTTGGTGCATGGTTGATGCACTTGTCTATGGTACAGGTTGATTACAAGTGGTTTGGCACAGGTTGGTGCATAGTTGATGCACTTGTTTATGGTACAGGTTGATTAAAAGTTGATGTATATATTGATGCATGGTTGATGCATGGTTCAGGTTTATTGGTACAAGTTTACATCAATATATTTCACAGTGATAGTGTGACAGTGGTTCCATCATTCTACTTCTACTTCAAGGTGTTTGGACAGGGCAAGGACAAGTGATTGTAGCCACCTTCTAGTTGTAGCCGGAGAACATAGGGGGTTGTAGCCTCCTTTTGGTTGTAGCTAGAGAATAGGGGATTTGGAGCTTCCTTCAGGTTGTAGCCTGAGAAACAAGGGGATTGGAGCCTCCTTTCAGTTGCAGCTGGAAAACAAAGGAATTTGGTGCTTCCAATGAGTGTAATTATTCAAGACATATAAGAAAAAACATTCCATGGTTTTCTACTTCTTTAGGTTTCCACGTAAAACACTGGTGTACTGTGTATGTGTATGATTGTTCATTTGTTCATTTCTTATTTAATCTACAATTATTGGACGATAACACTTGGATTATATGGTTAAAAACAATTAGATTTCTCTATTACTCATTCACCCCCCTATCAGTAATCCAACAATTGGTATCATAGCAGGTTTGTTCAGAAATCAGTTTAACCACTAAAAGGTAGATCATGGAGAGAAACAACTTGTATAAAAATTGAATACCACAATTCAATGGACAAAAGTATGCATTTTGGAGCATAAATATGAAAACATATATACAGGCACAGGGATTTGAAATTTGGCAATCAATTGTAGATGGATACACAACACCCGCAGATATGCCAACAAATGACAAAGCAATGAAACTCAGTTAGAATAATTCCAAAGCCAAAAATGCACTTCTGAATGGTCTTAGTGAAATGATATTCACCAAAGTTGCACATTGTCAATCTGCTAACGAGATTTGGGACAAACTTCAAAATATTTATGAAGGAGATTCAAAAGTCAAAGAGGCAAAGCTTCAAACTTACAGAGGTCAGTTCGAACAACTTAAGATGAAGGACGATGAGAATATTGCAACTTAATTTTTACGAGTTGATGAAACATTAAATGCAATCATAGGATTGGGAGAAGAAATCAAAGAATCTGTAATTTTTCAAAAAGTACTAAGGTCTCTTCCTATGAGATTTGACCCTAAGATATCGACACTAGAAGAAATATCGGATCTAAAATCAATAAGCATGGACGAATTACATGGAATCTTCATAACATATGAAATAAGAACTGAACAGGAAAATCTAGATATAAAAGAAGCAACCTTCAAATAATCCAAAAAGTCAAAGCAAAAGGGAAGTAAAAAAGAAGAACATAGCAACAATAGTGACGTCTCGGGAGATGATGAAGACGTGGCCAACTTTGTCAAAAGACTGAACAAGGGAACTGACGATAGGTATAGAGGTAAGCTTCCTTTAATTTGTTTTAATTGTGATGGTATTCGTCATTTTGCTAATAGATGTCCTTATAAGAAAAAGAGAAATGATGAAGGTTACTCAAAAGGCAAACAAACATATAAAGTTAAAAGAACCACAAAGAAAGTTTTCAAGAAAAACTTATGCACCAAAGAAGACATCTCATAATTAGATGAAGATGAAGTCAGTGACAGTGAGACAAAAATAGTTCTATTCATGACAGTAGAAGACTCTGATAAATAAGACTCTAGAGAAGAATATGAAGAAGTTGAAGAAGAATATGAAGAAGTCAAAGAAGAAATTGAAAAGGCAGAAGTTGACTGTCGAGAGGAATTAATGTGTGCCATAGAAGTTATCCGAAGAGAAAAGAAGAAAAACAAGAAACTACAAGCATAACTAGACAAGAAAGAAGACACTCAAGAACTAGAACAAATGATCACAAATTTGAAGGTTCAAATAGAAGAAGATAAAAGAATTGAATAAGCACTCAAAGAAAAAATAGAAGAAAAATACAAGATCATTGGAAATTTGGAAGCAGATATTGTCACACTAAGAAAGGATCTTCAAAAGAAAAATATGCAGAACAACTCAAAAGTTTTGGATGACATTATCAGCAGTCAAAAATCTCATCATGACAAGTTCGAACTTGGATACAATTAGACATAAAAGAATCAAGCTCCAAAACAAGAGAGAAAGAAACATATCCAAAAAGCTATGTAGAAACAATCAAGGGGGATAGGAATATCTACAAGGAAGATTACATGGACACTCCTCCACCGAGAAGATTCAGATTTCAGAATCAACAACCGACAGATAGGCCTCGGGAAGAAGAATAATTTATAAGAGTACCTCCTTTCAGAATATCTTCTACTCCCATGTATCAAACTACCTTTTTTGGTTTATGTTATGCATGCAATAATTTTGGACATAAAGCTGTGAATTGCAGAGCTAACAACATGAACACAAACAACTTTGAAATTCATACACAAAGG
>WSFP011494367.1:0-14488 GCA_009831015.1 Picea engelmannii | reverse complement strand
TTTTCTTTTTTCTTTTTCTTTTCTTTTTTCTCTTTTCTCAAATTATTTACAGAATGAAAAATCATTTGTCAACGAAAAAACTAGAGACAGATAATACCCCAGTCATCAGTTGATTCCCATAATTTATGGGGTGATAACACACAATAATAACCAACAACAAGCATAGCGTAAACATATATCTCGGAGATAATAATAGTACACAACGACACATAAATATACATAAAACACAGAGAGCACTTATCATTAATTGAACCATTTTCCAATTGGTTGTAGACCAAGGACATTCCTCCCAACCATAGACAATATTGTTCCAAATATTAATAGCAGTTCACCCTCGAGCCAGGGTTATGAATCCATAAGGATGGGTCCTAGGCCGACTCTACCCACAACAATCAACTAATAGGTTCTCAAGTTTTCCCAACCACACAATAATGCAAATTTCTAGCTCTCGTCCCCTTCATCTTGCACAAACCAAAGAAATGAACCCCTTTCTTTTCCATGGAGTCCCTACAATTGTTCCATTTCTCTCCAGGGCTCCAGTGCTTCTAGTTAGGAAATATCAATGCTGGAAACTCCAAGGATTCTTTGTTGCGAATAGTTCTTTAAGAACTTCCTTCAATCTCATGCACACAAGCATACATTCCCTCCTGGAATGATCAATAATTCCTCCCAGCCATCTAGCAATGTCTCACTACCTCCAACCATTCGTTTTCATGCCCAGACTAAGAGAATGTGAATGAGAAAGAATGAGTAAGATGAGTGATTGAATAACAATGAAATGAAGAACTGAAAATGAAAGAGTGAAATAGTGAACCCTCAAATATCCCAAAGAGGGGCTTATATTTACTTGGAAATCAAGAACCACATGGCCTTTCTCCATGAATTTCATGTAACTACTTTTCTCTATTAAAACCAAAATGAGTGAATAAAGTAATAATAAAGGATTTAGCCCATTTATCCCCCTCTCTTGTGGAATCATAGCCTTCTATCTCTTGTACTTTTCCATCTTGCAGCCATCAATGTATTTTATTAATATATATAGAAGTATTAAATTTCTAGGCACTCTGACCCTTTCAACATATCGACTCACTATCCTAGGTCACATTTACATAATACATTCTAGTTCATGGGGATCAAAATTGGGCGTGTTACATGCCCCTCCCCTTATTTTGGCACTATCCTCAGTGCACGACACCATACCAATGTTCTTAATATTACAAAATCTAGGATTGCTGGCCTTTAATCCACACATGTAGTCCAACCCAAAATCTTATATACATAGGCACTCTAGCCTAAAAATAAAACTTGCATACATAGGCACTCGACCTAAAAACAAAACATGCATACATAGGCACTCCGACCAAAAACTACATAAATTATGGTATCAATTCCAACCAAAAAAATCACATTCCCCATCATCCTGCATAAGCCAAGGAAGTGTACCCCCTTCTTTCCTCTACATTCCTTCAATCTATACCACTTCTCTTCAAGGCTTCAATGCACTCGGCCGAGAATTCTTAGAGTTGCAGCTCTAGGAACTATAGCTACAACAAGTCCATTGGACTTCCTTCGTTCCATGCCCTTTATCATTGAGATTGTTTTCCTTCTTACACTCTTCTTCCCAAGCTTCCAGCTTCAATATCCAACATCTCATCTGTATTACACACATACAATCATCATGAGATATCATCATAAAATTTTCACTCATTAAATGTCAAATATGTTTTATACAAGAAAACACAATTTCCCAAGCATGAGCTTCCCGCTCTTATGTTGTTTGGATCTTGCAACAATATGAATCAATATTTATTATGGCTTACAACAATGCCATACTTGAGACCATTCTTTCTGCAATTTCCTAAACCTTTCACTCAGCCACACAAATTGTTAGCATAACATAACAATTTATAATTATTAATTTCTCAAATCTATTTTATACAAGAAATAAATTTGCCAGGCATGAGGTTTTTGCTCATAATGTTTGGCTCTTGTAGTAGTATACACTGGTATTCTTTATGGGATTACATACCTGACATATCCAAGACCAATCTCCCTATAATTTCCTCAATTTACACGCAACCAAACAGAGTGTCATTAATTTTTAAATTCCAATTTCCAAAACTGTTTTATATAGAAAAATATAATTTTTAAACATGAGGTTTATGCTCATAATGTTTGGTTCTTACAACAACATATCATTCTTCCTTATGCTCTTACATTATTTCCATATCCAAGACCACTCCACCTACAATTTTCCTAAACCCTCACTCAGCCAAACAAACTATTAGTATCACACACCTTATCATCCTATCTTTGTAACATTTTCAACAGCTCCAAAAAGTGATCTTAGAGTTGTGACAAACAACATTTCAATCACCTTTCAGCTAGTATTCATATTAAATATAATGCATCTATCCATCATTATGCATTTTCAGAACCATAGAATTTTCGTAATGCAACAAATAATTACCAATAAAATAACAATCAATGTGCCAATATCTATGGCCACATCTACACAATGCATCCATGCATTAACTACATAAAACCATATATATATGTCATGAATTATACCATGATGAGTTGGATGGTCTGGCCAAAGCCTCAACAAATCATCCAACTCTTGCCAAATACTTTCCCAACTATTCGTATACCTTCCTCTTCAACCCATACACAACACAAGGAACATAATTCCCAAGTTCTCTTCAGTGTCAGCAAAGAGGTTGCAGTCCAAATATCAGCTATACAAGAGAAACCATTGAGCACTCACATAGTGCTATAGCCTTTCCATATCCAACCATCTCATGGTCTCACACATGCCCAATTCTATGGTTATTCATTGCTATACCAGGAGTATGTCTCTTGACTTGACCTGATTATGATCTCGTAACCAAAAATAACACAACATGTAACTAATATTTTATCTAAATGCATTCTAGCATCAACAACATTTACATGATCTAGGCCTTCGGCCATTACATATCAATTTAAATATTGAAAAATTAACTAAGGTAATTTTTACCTCAATTCCCTTCAACATTTATACATCAAAAGCATCCAAATGCATACTTGCATGGTTGTTATCAACCTACTTGATGCTACCTGATCATTTGGTATTTGTAGAAGCTCGCAGGATTGCTCCTCCATCATTTTGATCACCATTCCTACCACCCTCATGGATCTTGACATAGATGGAAGTCATAAGCAACAACATCATCCACATATTTAACCATGCTATATCATTTTTTCCTGAATACATAATATATCATTAGTCATACTCAATTTCCATAAAATCATTATTGCATACATATAACAACATACTATTATAAGTCCACAAGCATGAAATATGCATATCCAAGCATGTATATATGCACAAATGCACATACATATGCGTCAATCATTTACTGTCAGGATGCCTACTAATGCATATGCATTCTAACTTCATTATATACATCATGCACTCTGGTGCATTTTTGTTTCAGTTCACTTATTTATTTATTTATGGTGTAGTTGGTTGTCCTTGAATTTCTTCATATTATTTCTTCCTTATGTGCTCACATTGTTCTCATCTGCACTATTGTTCCATCGTATGAACACTTTCCAGCCAAGTTCCACTTGGCCATTATGCAATCCAACTAATGTGATCTATTGGAAACAAGTTCTCTTCGGCATACATATCCAAACTTTACCTTTATGAAGCATTCTAGCACCTTTGAATGAGGTAGCTCACAAAATTCCATCACTCTACTACCATAACATCCTTGAATCAACTTAACCATAATCATTCCACATCCTTGCTATTACTTCTAGTTGTCCATTGGATTTTCCGAATTTTTGGAATAGTTCTCCTTACTTCATTTAACAATTCCCTGTGAAGACATACTTTTCCCACTCAAGACCATTCCCAATGGAAGTCTATTTCCATTCAATGGTACTTTTCAAGTGAAATGACCTTCATTATTATATCCCCAATTTATTTGCATTGGTATCTCACTTTCACTGTGAACTTTGATATCAAAAGTGGCTCTCTTGCTCTAAGTACTTTTAGACAAAGTAGTGAAGTCATATCTAGAAAATCCTTCCCGATAACTCCTGTGCTTGGCACCTAGATATGATTCACACCTCACCTCCTAAGCTCTTTGTTCTCTTTCACATCAAGCTTGCAGTGATCTACACATCTCTATATTCAAGGATATGGAGTTTTACTTTTCCTTCCTATGCCCATTAATGGAATTCTTTACCCAATGGATTCATGTGCCATGTGAGTATTCTTTATATTGTGCCTACAATTCATTCATATTTTGTAGCATTTGACTAATAATTCTTGGTTCCACTCTTCTTGAGTTCTTCGTCCACTTTTCATTACTTGCCATGTAGCTCTTTATTGCCTCAACCAACTTCTACAAGCTATGGCATGCTTCCATGATTCTGGTATCCAATCCTAGGCTTAGATTTATCTGTTTATACTTCTAATTATGCAAAGTGTGTGAGCAACCATTTTTGTTTGAATTATAGATATTATAGAAATTTTGTCAATTAATGTTATAGGTCCTTTTTCTGCTCAATTCATGAAAAATTATATCATATTTATCCCAATTATCCCAATTATAGGTTATTCTCCTCTAAATCATATTTCTAATGACTATACTCATGCCTCATTCTAATCTTTGAGCTAAAAGTTATGGCTTCCTGAAAAAATCCATTTTCACCCCATTTGTGCATTTTCTCCACTAGTGTAATTATATTGAAAGGTCAACTTTTGTCAACTGCGGAAGAAAATACGTCTGGAACTAGAACAACATTTGTATGAGACATAGATAAAAATAATGGTAGGAAATTCATAACAACTCTCATATTTTCAATCTGATGTTCCAGTAAAAAAAACTACAACAATCTCGAAATGAAAAAATTAGCCATTTTCCAACCCTTTTTCCAGACTTCGAAGTTTTAACAAAAATGGCTATCTCTCAATATGTGCACTTATGAAAAAATTTCAATGAACCAAATTTGTTTTCCTTAACGAGTATATAAAATGTTGAGAAATTAAAATTTCTAGTTTTGTGATCTGGGGTTACTTTTCCTCCTCTGAAAATCTCAAAAATCCTTAAAAAGTGGCCTAGAATAATGGATTTTGGCCTATTTCAGAATCCATATTCCAAACCCCATGGAATTTATTCAATTCCTGCATGGGTTATTTCCATGTTTTCTTTCTGGACTCTCTCTAAGAATTTCATCTTAATCTAGATCTCTTCCAATGACCGAGACCTAGATCTTTAAAACCCACTATTTTGCAATTTCTGACAAATCGAAGCATAAATGAGAAATGACCCTCTCTAGCACTTTTGAAGATATCCTCTCTGTGAAAAAACCTTAGAAGTTTCATCTGAATCTCACTTAATTGGCTCCATTTATGGTCAATATGAGAAAATGGATCTAGACTTGTTTTTTTTTTAAACTGGTGGACAAACTTTCCTACATGGCAATTTGCATCGTCGATCTGAAATCAAAAGAAATATGGACCATTGATATTCCTAAAATTTCGACCCAATCGTCGACGATTTTCATTCCAACACCTTGCCAATCCAACCAAGCTGACCATCGATCGTCCCTGTTGACTATCGAAACACTTCTCCAATTCAGTTGACCCGACCATCAACCACTTCTATTGGTTGATGTGACATGACACGTGGATGATGATGTGGCATGACACGTAGGATCTAACATGGCATTTTTGTTGATGTGGCATGACACATGGATGTTGATGTGGCATGACACATCATCACCTTCTTTCCTTCATCAAACATTGACCATTTCCCTTGGATGACCCTAACACCTCGCTGAATTGGTCAACACCTGACTGTTGACCCATCGATAATCTCACTTTCTCAATCAAAACAATTCATCGAATTGGTTGAAACCCTACCATCGACCCATGTTACATTTTTCTTGAACGAACCAAACACCTCGCTAAATTGGATGACACCCAACTGTTGGCCCATCGACCATTGACAATTATTTTGCTTGATTGAAACACTTTTTTGAATCGTCCAACACCCTACCATTGGCCCATCGGTCATTTCCCTTGGAAGACTGGAACACCTCATTGAATCGGTCGACACCCGATCGTTGGCCCATGTACCATCGACAATTTCTCTTTCTCGATTGAAACACTTTGTTGAATTGGCCAACACCCGACCATCAACCCATCGACCATTTCTCTTTGATGACCCCAACACTTAGAATTTTTTTATCAAAACTCAGATGAATATGGGTCATCGATATTCCTTTCAAAATGATCTCGATCGTTGATCTAATAAAATTCACCCAACTTTTTCGACGAGTCTCAACCGTCGATCTGATCCATTTTCCAAACCCCCGAAAATCAATCTCAATTGTCGGTTCTTTAACTTAACCATTTTGCGAAGATGAATTATGGTCGTCGATTCTCTCCTTTTTTCCAACACCGAAAATATATCCTAGCCATTTATGAAAAATTTATAAGTTTTTAAATTTTCCAAAATGAATTTGGGCCATTGATAACAAGATCGAAAACAATCTCGGTTGTTTATTCTTCAAACTCTCCTAGAGTCACAATGACCATTAAAATGCGAAATTTTGACCTTGTGGGTCAAATTCATCTCTGCAAATCGGTCAATTGACTCCATTAAAGTTCTCAGACAATTCTAGGTTATTTAAAACTCGAATTTTCTCACGAGTTTGGGGAATTTCTCTCTAACTTTTCTATTTCCCCCCAAATTCACTCAGACCAAAGTCTCCAACAACGAATTTCCCAAATTTTCACTCGTCCTAGCCCATACTAGTCCCGTGTTTGAAACAAAATATTTGATACCACTATATAATGTACCCAACCACTAGTTCAGGCCACGCTACATCAAAATTCCCACTAAAAATGCTCTGAGGCTAACTTGTAACATACCTGGTACAAAAAATATGAAAATGATTTTCCTGGATACTGATGTGAAACGTACCCATTGGCCAGGTACTTCCAAATTCTCCCTCTTGGACTGATTTTGAATTTTGTTCCAATCTTTAATTAATCAAGAACATGAATCCAAGCATGTAATTAACCAAAACATGCAAAGCCATAAAATAATGCTTAATCATGCCATCCATAACAATAACTAGCAACACACATCACATAAACACATATCTCAAAGATAATTATAATACACAACGAAATATAAATGTAATGCCCCAACTAGAATAGATTGGAGTATTATGTTTGTTGTCCAAAATGTTGTTTCTCTTTTTGCAATTTAATCAAAAAATTTGCATTAATTATTTTTATGTTGTTTGATGACCTTTTACAAACATATCTCAACAATGGTCATTTCATCAACCACATTGTATCCATCCATACACATCAGAGAATAGAGGACATGATCAAGGAATTTTATTATGGATGGAACCCCAAAAGATCACAACAATACAAACTCCTATTGGTTGTAATAACAATTGTAGAATATAACCAAATATATTGATCCTATTGGTTGCAAATGGAAGTTGCACCTACACTTAATCACACAAGAAACAAAAGGAGAAACCTGGAAATGATGCCTTGATTTCCTGTTGGTGCATGATTCTTCTGTAGAAACCCTTGTTGAGATAATGCAAACTCTCCATATGTCTCATGGTCTCTTCCTATCCCACAGGTCTAAAATTGAAAAGATTCCCCCCCTTCTATAATGTCTCTATGGATCCTCTTGAACACCTGGCCCATCAACAATTAAAGCCACCCCTCCAAGGAAAAGGTGTAAACCCTAGTGCCAAGAGTAGGCACTCAGCCCCTCTCCCAAACCCCACAACTTGCTAATTCACTCAAACATTATCATTGACTGCTCATAAGGGCTCACGATATTTTGTAGGTGGATTGTAGTCTTCCTCCAATGACCCTAGCGACCTCCCTCCAAGATTCAATCTGAAAATAGATGATGGGAGGCTCCCTTAACTATCCCATAGTATTATTGTTCTACTGTTGAGTAGATCGGTTTCTCCAAAGGTCATCTATGGATTTTCCAATGAAGAAAAACCCTCATGGCCCTTACCAAATCTGCTAGTGACTGGATCGGTCTCCTCTAAAGGACCCCACGAACCTTCCAAGGGTGTCACAAGACTGGAAACAATGAATTTGGTCTCTCCCTAGGAAGGTTGATGTATTTTCCAGTTGAAGATGATTGAGAAGATGAAATGCAATGGAAACCCTGGTTGGATATCCCCAAGGTCTAGCTAGGGTGGATATTGCACCACCGAAACTAGACTAGCTATGGAAGGGTTTTTTAAAACCCCAACAAAACAATGACTCCAAGAGCACTCCAAAATAAGAGATCAAATCATAATCCAAAGTGAGAGGCTACCCCTCCTTTTATTCTTCCTTTGAGCCTTCTATATATTTCCCTCCTTTTACCAAATCAAACTCTTGCCTTATTTCTCCTTTAATTATGACTTAAACATTAAAAATAAATTTGTAATGCTTAAGCAATTAATAATTTTATTTAATGTCACTTTATAATATTTTTCCACCCAAGTGACACTAAGCAAATCCCTGTGACTCCCTTTTTGCATGATAAATATAGCCTACGGGAGTCGTATACGCTACTAAGTCATCCTCTGTCATGATCAGTTAGGAGGGGACATTATAGTCCTCCCTTCCTGAGATTTCTTGTCCTCGAGCAACTCCAAATTGGGGTGTTGTAAAATCTTCTCTCCTTCCCAAGTGTCATCCTCCATAGGAAAACCTCTCCAAATAAATAAGTACTCTCGGATGACTCTGCTCCTTAGCCTCCTCTCTATGACATCAACAATCTTCTTAGAAGTCAAAACCAACTGTCCCTCCTCATCTAGCATATGAATGTTTGTCGAAGTGGTGACCTATTGTCCCAATGCCTTCTTGAGGTACGTTGTGGATCATGTTACCCTATGGAAGCTCCAACTCATATGTGACCTCCCAGACTCACTTGATTACTATGTAGGGTCCATAGAAGTGAGGCTTCAACTTCTCTATGACACTCATCTTCAACAAATATTGTTTGTAAGGTTGCAACTTGAGAAAGACTAATTCCCCAACCTCAAATTTGTGCTCCACCCTGTGCTTGTCTGCATACATCTTATGTTGTTTCTGAGCGACTTGCAAATTCTCCTTCAGGACTCTCAATATGTCTTGACTCTCCTGCAACCAATATTTGTCTTTGGGGGCCATTCTCTTCCCAAAAACCAAATATACAAATGATGGGGCATCCTATCCATACAATTCCCTGAAAGGGATCATCCCAATGGACATGTTATAAGTGGTATTATAGTAGTGCTCCCCAAGATGAAACTACTTTATCCACACCTTCTGTTGGTCTTGAACATAGTTTCACAAGTATCCCTTGATCCACATGTTCATGATATTAATCTACCCATCTATCTGAGGATGATAGATGGTACTAGGTGTCAACTCTGTCCCTGATAACCTGAACAACCCCTACCAAAATGCGCTAAGGAATATGCTATCTCGATCACTGACTATGTATCTCAGAAGACCATGTATCCTGAACACTTCCCTGAAGAATATGTATTCTACTTGCGATGCACTATAATTCAAAGAAATGGAAAATAAATGTGCATACTTGGTCAACCTGTTCACCACCACGTAGACACAGTCCTTGCCATGTACCTTTGGCAACCTTGTAATAAAATCCATGGAAATGCTTTCCCATTTCTACTTAGGAATCGACAATGGATGAAACAATCCTGCAGGATGTGTAAGCTTTGACTTATTTTGCTGAGAATTCATGCACTCCCTCGCATATCACAACACATCCTCCTTGAGACCCTTCCATGAGAATATCTCCCTTACCTGTCTGTAGGTCTTCAGATATCCTGGGTTCCCTGCCAATAGTGTGTCATGTACTAACCTCATAATCTTATCCTTGAGTGTGGACTCGGGGAAAAGATAGATCATGTCTTTGTACTAGATAGCATCCACTACCCTATACCTATCATCCTGAATAATACCCTCCATCATCTCGCAAGTAAAGGTATTCTTGGAGTACTCCACCAAGAGAATGGATTCCCAATCCATAGAGATATCAGTAAAGGAGAAGGTTGCAGGTCTCATGGATAGGGAATCAACAACTATGTTCTTCTTTCCCTGTTGGCCTTTGACCAAGTTTTGGAAGATTATTGGTCATGTTGACCTATTTTGGACTTCGACAACCTGTTGAAGGAGGACCACAAGATGAAGCGGAGATCACAGGATCTCGATCCCTTTTTGGGTCCTTTTTGAGTTTTGGGAATATGTAATGGGATTGGGATGTCAACCCATGGGTTTACCCATGCTTAGGCCTACTTTGTAAAGTATAAATAGATGTCTAGGCAATGTAATGAAGGACCGACTGATAGGTTGATGAGCTAAGTGATAGATCTATGTGATTGAAGGATTGTAAGCGCTTTGTGCCTGTGTGAGACTTGCAGAGCTAAGTGCAAGTCGTTGTGAGAATTTGTGGAAGGCTTTGTGCTATAACACAAGGAAGAAGGATCTAGCGAGATGCAAAGATCTTATGTCCTATGCAGAGTAATGTTTGGATGGATCTGTGCATGTAACCTATTGAAGAAGCTAATAAAGAGGAAGAGTTGGTGGACGTATCCCCAGGGTGGGGGTGAACCATGTAAATATTGTTTTATGTTGTTGTGTGCCTTGTCTTGATGTGTTCGCCTATTATTTACTAAGTGCTTTGATATGTTTAGATAGATCTACTTATGCTTTGTTCTTATGATATGCGAGAATGTTAGATCTGATCTATATAATTATGCTTAGTGCTTTATCTACTCGATCTAATCTATTTACCTATGCTAAGTGATTAAATACGTTAGACCAATGTGAATGTTGCGAAGCTCTGTTCTATCAGCGAAGTGGATATCAGGGCTGGTAGTTAGGGTTTTGTTGGTGCATTGTTGTAGCATTGAACCTTGGGTCTACCCCTGTGCCAACAAATGGTTCTGTTGTCGGGACTAAAACTGTGATTTTTGGGAACTGAAGTAAAGAAAAAAGAAGCTTTGTGCATAGATCTACTGCTAAAGTGCATAGTATCGGACTTGAAAATGTTCTTACTGGGAACTGAGAAAGAAGAAGCTTTGTGCAAAGATTCAATCTGGAAGTTTTGAAGGCTCTGTGTGTAGATATGTTACCCTAGTGTGCAACATTCTACTTGACCTGTGAATATTTGTGCCAAGAGGAAGGTCTGATATGAGGAAAAGAAGTTTGATCTGAAGAAAATAGGTAAGATCTGTAAGCTCTGTGCTCCGATCAAAGGTAAGAATAGTTAAAATTTTTAGATCTGGAAACTTTGTGCTCTGTAGAAGTAATATAAGTGGAATTGTTTTTTCCTAAAAGTATGGATATAGGTATGTTTGATACGTTCTGTCCTAGATTGAAAACTAGGGCACTAATAGATGAAATAATATTTGATATGAATAGATCTGATCAGAATAGTGAAAGATATGTTATACCTATGCATCGAAAGAATTTTTGGACTAACAAGTGGATGTAGGATCCTAGAAAGAATTTGTTGCAAGTTAGCTCCCATGATTCTAGTGTGTAGTACATGAAAAGCTAGGGATCATTTACAAGAAAGAGAGGATTAACCCTCTGTTATAGTTGTAGAAGACTGAGACATCTTGCGAAGGAATGCCCTGGAAGACAACCTAACTGTCTTTGTTGTAAAGCTATGGAACATGAAGTATTGGATTGCCCTAGAATGATTGCTAAGCTTGAAGGACTGAATTTGAATCAAGAAAACCCTAAGGCAGATCCAGAAATAACAGAACCCTAGAAAGAATAAGAGAAAGGATTGCTATAGATGAAAGAAACCTTGAATGACCACTGACATGTCAAATTATCATAGATATTTAAAGAAAAAGAATGCCTTGAAGCAACGATAGGAGGCTTTGATATTGAATGTGTTCTAAATGAGGAAACACAGGTGAATATCATGACAGAGAGAACTTGGGAAGATATAGGGAGACCTGCTATGATTCCTTCATTAGGAGGAATAGGGTTATTTAGAGGGAAACTGATAAACCTCTGTGGGAAGCTTGCTCAGATACCTATGAATGTTAATGGAACTTCGACAGAAGAAGATTTTGAGATTATTCAATTTATTGAGGAAAGCGCCCCGTTTGCCATGTTACTAGGGAACCCTTGGATTGAAAGAGATCAAGCTAGACGAAAAGAAGAAGAAGAAGTTTTGAAGCAACAGAAACAAGAATTAAAATATTTTGTGACCAGAAGTATCGCACATTTGATTGAAGAACAGGAGAACCTATCGAAATTACTTAACACTAGAGGCCCAGATGTCGAAGCTGCAAGAGAATTAGAAGACTCTCAGAAGACTGAAGTACATATCCCAGTTGAAGAAGAAGTGTTACCCCTGAATCATGGGAAATAATTTCAATAGCACAAAGTGACTATGTCCAAATAAGATAAGAATCATAATGGAAAAAGACATACTGAGATGAAGCTCACTGGAAAGAAGGCTAGAAAGCTAAGCAAGAAGAGGGATAAGATTGAAAAGTTACAGAAGGTTCCAGAGGGAACTTCGCAGCAAGAAAATTTTCAGAATTGGAGCTTCGCCAGGATATCAGAATAGTGACATAGGGCACTTCACCATAGCGAAGCAATATAACCGTTGTGACCGATATATCCATTCGACTGCCGATCCAAATGGATAGAAAACCATTTATGGCGAGCCAGCTCGCCATCCGACCATTGAGACGACGCCATAACGGACATAAATGAGTCAATGGAGACCTCATACCCGTTGCAAGCGAACCATTGCCGAGTTGCCTACTTATCTCGTCACGCCATGCACAAAGAACACTTTTGATAATCAAGAATTTGAGCCCCCAGACCAAGTGAATTATATACAATGATCATTGCGCTCTTTCTGTTTATTTGAGTGCACTATCTAAGTTAATCATGAACCTGATATCGTTAATCCTAAGCACGTATGTCTGACGAGCTCGTAGCAGTCGAAGAATCAGTGAGAGAAGTACTCCTCGACTTGATGACTGAGATAATCATGTTGGAGAGAGGAGTGTCTATAGGTGTACAAGCATCATCGACAAGAGGACTGTCGACCTCTCCGTCCACTGCTCGAGCTGGACCATCCCGACCAGTCGATGAAAAGAGAAATAAAAACAGAGATGATCTCGTGAATGCTAAGTTGATTCTGAGCATTCTACCTACCTATATACCACCTTTGAGCGACACAATAAATTGACACAGTGTGCCCAAAGATTCTGAGTACACCTTGGTCACTGCGTACCTCCCGAAGGGGATACACACAGTTTGCGCCAACCAAGATAAGATTGCAATGTTGAATTTTAGTGACTTCAACATCAGTGACAAAAAGTTCTATAGCATGCTCACCCCACATAAGTATCTGACCAGAACAAAAGGAAAGAATTCAAAGATAATTCCTCAATCCTGGACCCATAACCTCGCGCAGTCCACACTGCTCAACGTCATGAAGATTCCTCTCTTCAGAAGACACCAAGAAGTGAATGCATGCATCAAATTGCTATTGTATTTTTACCATGGAGGCTATCTGTGGTTAAACCGTCGTATCATAGTGGATCCGACGTTGATCAAACAGATCACAGGGCTGAGCATGCAAGGCCCTAACCCACATGATTTCTACCCTAGAAATACCATGGATCACGCTTTAGCTTTGTTGACTGCCCATTTAGCACCGGTGGTCAACTCATGTGCCATGAATAGATGCATCATCAAATGCCCATGTTGTCGAGGACCTTTGGTTCTACAGGGCAGTGTTTGGCCCAACACTTATTTTTGTATTTGGAATTTCCGCACCCCTGCGTGGGTTAATAATGTAATAGGTCTGCATGAGTCATGTCTAGGTCAGTTGCCTTGGGATCAATTCACTGGGAGAGTTCCTTTCACCGAGGGTTTTTTATCCTCAGGTCATCAGTTGGGCTTTTCAGCCTTACTGATTTCCCTTGAGTTTTTCCCTCGGAGTTTGCATATGTCCTCCAAAGTGGTGAACGACGTTCTAGTGGGATTATGTTTTGGTAACTATATAGGGAATTCATTGTAAATGACCATGCAAGACATCATAGAAAATTTTGTGGAATTTCGTCGAGTCTAGATTATTTTTTTTTAACTAATTAATTTTTAATTAAATTTCCCTAAGTTTGGAGGTTTAATTATTTAATTAATTAATTGTTTTTGAGCAATAATTGTAAAAATTGGATCCTTGGACTTTTGATAGGGGTATTTGTGCTCAAAAGAAATGGAATATCACCCCCTACATCCATGGACCAATTTTCAGCTCAGTCGGACAACTTTAGCCATGGGTTAGTCCACCCGGAGTGTCAGTCAGTCTAAAACAACAATTTTAATTGCTAAAGTCCAAACATGGCAAAATGTAAAAAATGTAATAATGAGTTAGATGATGTGAAATGTTGA
>WSFP011494363.1:0-14488 GCA_009831015.1 Picea engelmannii | reverse complement strand
GTCCTTGTGGGAGCCTGAATACATCACTTGTAGAGACATCACCAGAGTGGCCAAAGTAATGTGTAACACCTAGAAGTGCCTACACCCTAGTTGAACCTTCTCTTTGAGGCTTGGTGCTTCAGAACTTAAGGTACTACTTCTCAAGCTTCCACCTTGTTATCTTTTAGACAAGTATAATCATTGTTGTCTCTCCAAGTTAGTGTGCTAATATAATTGAATCCATAAACCCTAAAGGCACTAGTCTGTTGTCTCTCTTTTGTTGGAAGGTTGATCAAAAAAACTTTCAAAATCTCTTCCTTGAATCTCCTAATAACTTGAACTAACTTGCTAATCTAGTCTAGAAGTACTAATAGATAATTTGTTACTATAATAACCTCTGTTACAACCATTATTTGAAGCCAATATCAACATGCTAACTATCTTATAAACTGCCTAGAATTTGTACTAGGCAAGCTATTATTAATTGATGGTAAAGTGTATGTTCAATAGCCTTAGCAAAGTACATTTTTGAAGCTTATTTATTGCTATCATCATTATTAATCTGCTTCTGTTGCAGTCACTTTTGACACCCTGTTAAACTCATTTGTTGATTGATAGATCACCCATAACTTGTATTAGGAAAGCTATGATTAATAAGTGTTGAAATAGTTGTTTAATTGCCTAGCTTAAGTACTTTTCTGGAGTGGTTTTGCTGCTGTCATCATTATTTATTTTACTGATGTTACAAGTGTTTTGATAGCCCATTGAAGTCACTTATTGAATTTTTTTAATATTGAAATTGTAAGTGAAAAAGTACTATCAAATTGCAAATTTTTTATATCATTTTTGTCATTATAACTTGCAATTTCCGGATACATTGTTGCTACTATAATTTTATCTTTGTTTTATATAACTTGTTTTAGTAGCACATAATTCATCTAAGAAGTTAGTGATCATAATTATTGAAATCCTTGTTATTGCTAACGTTTGATGTTTCATTTGTAAAGGGAAGGTACCATTCATTTCCATTTACCCCCTTGAACTTTACAAAGTGACTTCTTTCCTTGAGTGACCTAGAGAGAGGGGTGGGTTTTACCTCATCTTTTACTCTTCATCAACCAACTAGGTCCAGGCAAGTCTCCCTTGGAGTGAGGTTTTCTCCTCATTCTAAAGAGAAAAAGGTACCATGTTGGGGTGATAGTGACAGGGCCACCTCCATGTTACACCAATCTAGGCATACCTGCCTTTAGGCTTTGAGAAAGTACATATTGTACGATAACAATTCTTGTTCTTGTTCTGTCGTTTTGGAGCTTGAACCTTTCTCTGTCTTTGCCTGATTCTATCCCTATCCAAATATGTCATATTAAGGTCTTTGACTGTTAATGATATTATCCAATATCCTAGTGCTATTTTGCTGCATGTCCTTCTTCTGAAGATCTTTTCTTAGATTAACTATCTCAACTTCCAAGCCTTCAATGGTCCCGTCTCTTTCTTCTAACTGCCCTCTAAGTTCTTCTTTAATTCTCTTATATTCTTCTTCCTCAAGTTTTAGTTATGTTATTATCTACTCGACTTCTTTAGAGTTCTTAGTTAGTTCTTCCCGAAGTGACTTTTTTTTCTTCTTTTCCCTTTTAATAAATTCTATGGCACTAAAAAATTATTCTCTGTAATCTACTTCTGCCTCTTCATATTCTTCTTTGGATCCTTCTTCATCAGAGTCTTCTATTTCCATGAATATTACCCTTTTTGTATCATTGTCAATGACTTCATCTTCTGATGAAGAACTGTCTTCCTTGGTGCAAAGGATTTTCTTGAAAAACTTCTTTTTGTTTTTTCTACCCTTTTGAATTTGCTTTTTATTTTTAAGGTCATCTTCTTCTTCATTTCTTTTATTTTTCTTATACAAATATTTATTAGCAAAATAACCAACACCATCACAATTAAAACAAATCAATGGAAGCTTAACTTTGTATTTGTTGGTTCCCTTTTTCATCCTTCTGACGAAGTCAACCATCTCTTCATCTTCCTCTGAATCTTCATTGAAGCTACAATCTGAATTTGCCTTTTGTTTATCTTTCTTCTTTATCTTCTTTGATGTCTTGAACTCTTATTCCTTTGTGACTGGATTGTCTTGCTCTATACTCATCTTGTAAGTTGTGAGTATCCCGTGCAACTCATCCATGCTCAAGGTCTAGATCTACTCTTTCTTCTAGGGATGAAATATTCAGATCATATCTCATAGGTAGAAACCTTAATACTTTTTGAGCAATGATTGTTTCCTTCATTTCTTCTCCCAAACCCTTGATGGATTTGACTGTCTCATCAACTCATAGAAAGTAGGAGACAATGTTTTCATCTTCCTTCATCTTCAATTGTTCGAACTTGACTCTAAAATTTTGAAGTTTGGCTCCTTTAACTTTGGAATCTCCTTCCTAGATATTCTTGAGTTTGTCACAGATTTATTTTACAGATTCACAGTGCACAACCTTGGTGTGCAATGATTCATTCAAACCATTTAGGATAACCTTTTATCTCTAGAATCATTTTCTTCAATTTTATTTCCATCCTTATCTGTCGGGGGAGTGGTTGGTGCTTTGTATCCATCAACTATTTCTCACCAAACATTGAATCCCTGTGCCTGTACATATGTTTTCATTCGTTTGCTCCAAAAATCATAGTTATGACTGTCAAACTGTGGTACCCCAATTCTAACATAGTCCATGATCTCCTTCCAGTGGTTACAATTCTTTCTGAAGAACCTGGCTCTGATACCAATTGTTGGATTATTGAGAGGGGGGTGAATCATTAATGAGTAATTATAATACTTTTAACCATAGTTTATTCTTCAACAATATTCAACAATTTATCATAATCATTTAATATATCATTAGAAGTATAATCATAAACAACATCACATCACAATAGATACACAGTACATTAGAATTTACGTGGAAACCCAAATGGGATAAAACCATGGAATGATTATCTTATATATCAAAATAATACATTCATTGGAAGCACCAACTTCCAATTCTCTAGCTACATCTAGAAGGAGGATTCAACCCCTTGTTCTCTGGCTCCAACTTGAAGGAAGCTACAACTCCCTAAATTCTCTGGATCCAACTAGAAGAAGGCTACAACCTCCTATGTTCTCCGGCTCCAACCGAAAGGTGGCTACAACCACCTATCCTTTCCCCATCTAACTTCCTTGTACTATAAATGTAGACCAAGTATCACTATCACAAACTCTGCCACTATCATTGTCACTCTATCTTTGTGACTGCCACTCTATCACTGCCTCATCAACCAACTAACACTTATGCCATACCATGCATCAACTGTATACCAACATACATACTATCTCATGCATCAATCATGAATCAACGATACATCAATAAAGAATAGTGAATCATGAACTAGAGCATAAACCATGTGTAACCTATACCATATACCATGTACCATATCAAGTGCATCAACTGTGCATCAACTTGTATCATCAATACATGTACCATACCATGTACCAAACCTGTACCATACCATGTACCGACAACGTAACATAAAAAGTGTCTCAACCATATACCATATCACTCTCAATCATTCCATGTGCCATAAGATAAGCCTCAAGTGTATGCTCATATCACAAATATGTTCCTTTAACAATGACCCATAACAACCATATACCAAGTACCAAGAGGATGTTTCAAACATGTAACAATATTACCTTAATCATATGCAACCATGCACTATGTATTACAAGGACCTCCAAGACATGCCATACACATATTCCATACCATCCAAGATACAATTTGTCCTTGATGCAACTATGGGTGTCCGCATCCTTATTGTTGTAACTATGAGTGTCTGTTCCCTTATTGTTGTAATTTAGGGTGTCCATGCCCTTATTTCTTCAACTCAGGGTGTCCATGTTCTTATTTCTACAACTCAGGGTGTTCGCGCCCTTATTGCTGCAACTCTGGAACATTCACCTTTGAATTTCCTTTGCTACCTCAGAAAATATGCTACAACCTTAGCAAAAAGATAACTATATCACAAGAAATATAAACAATGAATAAGTATGTGAGTGTATTTTTGAATGACTCCATGAGGTGCTTATATACTTGTGCCAAGTAACTCCTCTCATTAATTTAAGGCTTCTACGGTTTTCTTGTTACAACAACTTTACCCCTTTGACAAAGACTTATAACAAACTAGGGGCTTCCTATCCACTCTTCAGGACTTCCAAATTTACAAGGCCATATCTACCTAACTGTGAGGAACCACGTGGCATTCCACACATCACTGAACGCCATGTGGTTCCTCAGGTGACTTTGCATGTAACATGCAAAATTCCATATCTTTCAGGGATCTGTTCTTCTTCTCAACAACTATGTTTTGTTGTAGAGCATAGGGAAACGTGTGGTGCAATTGAATCCTAACCTTAATACAAATATTCTATACCTCATGGTTAACATACTCCCCTCCATTATTTGTTTAGAGGACTTTGATCTTCCTTCTTGACTGTGTCTCAATAAGGGCTTTAAAATATTTGAGATGCTGAAAGACCTCAGATTTGTGCCTGAGAAATAAAGTCCAAGTGTAGCATGATAAATCATCAATAAAAGTGATCATGTACCTTGCTTTACTGATTGATGGATGCAGAAAAGGGCCCATGAGATCATTGTGGATCATATCCAAAGGAGAGGAGGACTTTCGAGTCTTTCTTTTGTCGAATTTCTCTTGAAGGTGTTTTCCAAGGACACATCCCTCATAATTTCCTTTGGAAAAGTGGATTTCAGGTAGACCTTCAACCATTCCTTTCTTTCTAAGAAGTTGCATGCATCTGAAATTTAAATTCCTGAACCTTTTGTGCCATATCCTACTGCTTTCATCAACATGCGTAAGCAGTAATGAAAAATATGGTTCAATAAATTCAGAAAATGTGTAGAGCCTGGATTGGTGATTTACCTCACCAGTAGAAAATTTGGAATTGATTTGCATGTCATATATATCCACTACATCAGGTGTGAATATTACTCTCTTTCTGGTGTTGGAGTTTGTCATTTGATACATGGAGAGAATATTGACTGAGAGTTTGAGAACGTGTAGCACATTCTCAAAGCTCCTGTTTATGAGTTCAACTCTCCCTTTGTTGGTGACTTTGACTGGAGAGTCATCCCCCATCAAAATAGGAGGACCTTTGCATGTGTCCAATGAAGAATATACTCCCTTTGTGGATTCCATGTGGTGTGATGCACCTGAATCTACAATCCAAGCATCGAGAGAGAAGTTAATGGAAATCAAAGCATGACTAGAATTACCTTTCTTGGGGTTTTGAACTTATGGATTATTCTTCTTGGCACGCTTGGGGATGTAATATCCAAGGTTGTTTTGCTGAAGTATTTGTTCCATTTGATCTATATGCTTCTGCATGCATGTAGATTTTAGATGGAATCCTCGTTCGAAGTAAGTGCATTTCTCCCCTTTTCTTCCTTTTCCACCTTTCGACCCAGAGGAATCATTGAAGGGTTTTGAGTACCCTTCCTTCTTTGGATTTTCATGTGCCTTCCCCTTTGTCTTTGTTTTTATATTTATGATTTTAGTGACTTCTGCCATCTTGCACAACAAGTGCATGCACCTTTGAGCCTTTGATTTTTCCTATGTTGATAAGCTAGTTCTGCTGTTGCGTCATAGACTCGATAAAGACCTCAATAGAGGGCATGGTCCAGGTGGCTCCATAGGAGAGAATAACTGAATGAAAGGTGGATAAAAACACTAAGTTTTCCAGACCAAATTTGGAGAATGGTAAGAACCATTTGTTTCTCCTCCTTATATTTATCAACCCCACAAGCCTTGAGTTGCGACAACAAATCCTTATATTTGGTAAAAAAATATTGGAGATTGTCGAAGGTTTTTGGATCCAAAGTGAGAAATTTCACCTTGAGTATATGTCCTCTCATCTCATCCCGTTTTCCAAAAGGTATTTCCATGGTGGTCTAGACTTCATTGGGGGTTTTACAGGAGGATATGTGAAAGAGGAGCTTAGGAGAAATGAGACTGCAAATAATTCCATATACTTCATCCATTCAATTCATATACTTGGATTTTTCTATGGATGATGTAGGTTCATTCTCTATTCCCATGGTTAACTTGTATAATCCTCTACTTCGAAGATGCAATTCCATCTTGTTCTTCCATGCAAAGAAATTGTACGCTCTAAGAATTAATTCTTTTGAAAATTCCATTTTCCCGATGTCTTCAATCTTTTGTACCTACAAAAAGAGTGTGGTGTGCCTTTTTCCTAGAAATCTATCAGCTTTGATACCATGTAAATGTGGATAAACCTACACAGATAATATCTAGCTAGAAAAGGACATACATAGTTTGCAGAAAAATGAGAAAAGACATAAACTAGAGTGAGAGAATCAAATAATTGCATTAATTGTGTGAAAGAATGATACAATACAATAGATATGCATTACATAGCTGAACTAATGCACCATAATGCATGAGATAATGCACCATAGCGATGGTCTATAGTGATTTGGACACACAGTGACAATTACGAGAGTTAATTGCCACCTAATCTAAGTCAACTAACCTCTCAGTCCTCAATTAACTAACTGAAAGCATCAGTAATGCGACACTCTAGTGATAATACCAAGGACAATGCGCATTAGCAATAATGATCCCAATGTTGCATGGTGATGGAACCAATGTGGCATCAAGACTCCACTCAATTGATTTAGCTAGAGTGTGAATTGAAGAGAATATTCCCCTAGAATGTAGGAAAAAGAATATTCTCCCTGAAATGTAGGACACTGAATAATGACTAATAAACATAGGGAAAAACTTAGGAAAAATAAATTCTAGGTGTCTGTGAAGTATCTCCAACACTGAAGTTAGGAGCGTTTTGGGGAAACATAGTACTTGTGAAAGTTCATAGCTCCATTTTTAGAAATATCTGCACCACTCCACGCCATAACAATGAGTGGTAAGAGTTTCCAGTGGAGGGAGAATCAACATAAGGATTTTGATGAGCTGAAAAGAAATATTAATTAGGCACTAGTTCTTACATTACCAAACTTTCAAAATCCTTTTGAAGTGGAGATAGATGCAAGTGGGTATGCCATGGGAGAAATTTTGATGCAAAGAGGAAGGAATGTATGCTATTATTATGAAATATATCATAGGGAAGTTCTCAACTATCCTACCTATGACAAGGAACTCTATGCCCTAGTAACTTCAATATGTTAAGAAGTGGAAGCACTATATGATGGGTAAGGAAACCATCATCCACACAAATCACCAGCCGCTACAATAGTTGCATGTTGAGTAAGCTACAAAAAACTAGACATTACAAGTGGATGGGGTTTTTATAACAATTTCATTAGTTATCAAGTATAAGAAGGGAAACAAAAACAAGTTGGTAGACATGATTTCAAGGCCACCCACATCTAATATTGCAACATCAGGAACTCTGATGCACATTGAGCCTTTTACCCATGATGCATACAGAGAAGCACACACAAAAGATGAGGACTTCAAGGAGTTTTTTCAACAACTACAGGGTCAAACTAATAAATAAGAAGGTGGAAAGAAGGATGACTATCATTTCCAGAATGAGTTTCTCTACAATATCAACAAACTATGTGTCCCTAAAGGTGAATGAATGCAACTTATCAGAGAGGCTCACACCTCCAAGGTTATATGACATTTTGGTGTTGGGAAGACAATTGCCAACTTACATAGGTATGTGTACTATCCTAGAATGCAAGAAGATGTAGAATTATATATTAGAGGATGTATACTTTGTTGTACCAACAAGCCCAATAATAGGAAGTAAGGTCTATACCATCCCTTACTTGTACCCACTTGACCTTGGGAAATAATTTCCATGGATTTTGTGGGAGGTTTACCAAGAAATAGGAAGGGACATGACTATCTATTTGTGGTAGTTGACAGGTTCAACAAGATGTGTATTCTCATGTAACAAACATATTTTTTGAACATGTTTGAGTGCACTTTGGGATACCAAGGATCATCATCTTAGATAAGGATACCAAATTTCTCAGTACATTTTGCACTACATTGTGGGAGAAAATGGACACTACATTGAAGAGGTCTACAACATTCCATCCACAGACAAATGTGAAAATAGAAGTTTTCAATAGGAATTTAGTACAAATTTTGAGGGGTTGCAATCAGAGGCATCCAAGGACCTGAGATGAAAATATGACATACATACAACACTCTTATAACATAATGGTCCACACTTCTACTAGTAAGTCCCGTTTTTAAACTTGTTTTGGGTATTTTCCATATTCTCCCTTGGATGTTGTTTATGGACAACAAGGAGGGGTGAGGGAAGACACCATGGGAGAAGCATTAAAATCAGAGAAGTTTGTCGAAAATATTAGGCATATCCATTTTCAAGTACAAGAGACAATGAATAGGTCATAGGAAAGGTACAAGGCATGACATGATCAACATAGAACAAAAAAAACAATCAAAGTGGGAGATTGAGTTTGGTTACAACTGAACAAAGATAAACTATAGGGTCTTGGTAAGAATATCAAGGCCTTGCAATATGTCCCTTTTGAGATATTGGAGAAGGTGGGAGATAACTCCTATAGACTCAGTCTACCCCCATACACGTGCAATTACTTAGTAGTGAATGTGGAGAATCTCAAACTCTATGAGCCTTCCATGTTGGATCAGGAGGAGAAGCGAGTCCTACCTTCCATAAAGGAACTAGAACTAGATGCTTAGGAAGAGTTGGAAAATGACATAGTTTTAAAAAAGAAATTTAGAACTACAAGATAGGGGTAACGTGGCCTTTGGCAGAATGGGGTGAAAGGACAACTTCTAGGCAAAGTAAAGTGGTACTCCAGGGAGAAGGTAGAGGAAAATTTTCCTCACCTCATTCAGTAAATCTTTTGGGGACCAAAATCCTCCCTAAATGGTGAGGTATGATCCAGATTGGATCATTATATTATTTTTCATATACATTAATGATTTATGGGTGAAAACATTGGAGGAATCAACTTCCAGAGACATTTTAGCAGCTAGTCCCAGTTTGGAACTTTGGGTAAAAAAAATCGTATGAAATATTCTAGATCCATTTTGAGGCATCAAACAACATTTTTTTGTGGTCCAAACCTTACTATGGACCAAGCGACTATATTCCACACACCAATACCTTTCCAATGGTGCAATAATCGTCTCAATCAGAGTTCGTATACGAAAGTTATGCCTCCTGCAAGTTGACCTACCATATTGATCACCATGGTGTGAGTGGATGCCACGTTAGCCCCCATTACTTAAACATGCGGGGACAACCACATAGTGGATTTTATAGAACATTCTAGAAGGTCCAAACCTTATCACTAATTGAGGGTTGAGGAAGTTAATACCCTAACCCTATATGGCTATCAAGCTATGTTAAATACTGGCTTGCTAGGAATAAAAGGGGTTCCATTATTTTGCATTGTATCTTGTTCCATAGCTAAGCATAACAACTAAGAGTGGTATTTTTTTGTGAGCATAACATAGGAGGAGAGATTTTGTAGCATCCATATAGATCACAATGTTAAAGAAAACTCCATAGAGAGTGCCTCCTTCTTTGTACTTGCATTTGAAGAAAAGAGAGCAGAGAAACCTCACCTTCTAGCTCGGTTTGTATTGAGTTTCCCAGGTTATATCTTGTGTTTATTTGTGGATGGTGTGTGAGCATTTATTTTTGTTCTCTATTTTTTGCATTTCAACTATTTCATACATTTAAGCAGAAAAAACCAATAATTAAAGAATCTGAGGTCTAAAGGAAACTAACCTTCATAGTAAATATTTCAATAATTTTATTAGATCTGTTGTAACGATTTGTTCAATGGAATATCCACGACAGTTTATAGATCAAGCATTTAGAAGACCTTGACATTGTCTTTCTTTCGAGAAGGTAGAATGAAATTTGGTTCAATCACCTAAAGTGTGTTTTATGTATTATAGTTATACACTTTTTGGGATTCATTGTCTCCAAAAAGGGTATTATGATTAAGTCATTGAAAGTTCAATCTATTCTTAACTTCCCCTACCAAGGACTCTATGCCAATTCTAGAGCCTCTATGGAAAAGACAATTTCCTTCATGGGTTTATTCTTGATTATGCCACATGCACTATGGGAAATGCATCTATTATATCAATACATACCGTTTGTATGGGATGCCCAAGCAATCCTTTAATACATCAAAGCTATATTTATAGGTTACCTATATGAGTGCTCATGACCTCTAATTTCAACATCACGTATGCCATTGGGTTCATTGTTTTGAGCACTTCCACATGGTGCCATACATTTCTTGTGATTAAGTACTTCACATGGGAGCCATTTTTCCCATGAAGTTTTTTGTTGTTGTCCAAAAGAGCTCATGAGCTTGATGTTCTATGTTGTCTACACCATTGATGTTATTTTTAAAATAACTTTTAAGTTGTGGTATTTGGTTTATGTCTTTCGAGAGTCATTTTTTCATTTAGCCCATAGCCACCCATTCAACTATATTTGTTCAAAATAGCATATAGATAGTGTATTCCCTTTATGTATGACACATTTTCATTGTTTTCCACCCTCTAATATACCTTTAGGACACCTCACCACTTGGGAAGTGGATTAGCCTATCCATCTCGCATTTTCCCCTTGCTTGGTGGTAGCACTCCACTTATATGGGTTTCCCTTGATTAATACCCTATTGCATGTTGGCATCCATGCTCCTATTTTCCCATTAGAATCAGGAATCCATATAGTCTGCATCCGAGAAATAGCCTTGTGCTTATTTCACATCACACTGCTTGTTCTTTCCCTTGACCTCCTAAGCAAAGAAAATTTTAGGGGTTAAATTTCTCCCATGGGCTAATTTTCCATGCTTTTATCCAAAAAATGATTAGCCAATTTCCATTTTTTCTAAAAATGATTTGCCCAAATTTTATAGATTTTTTAACTTATTTTACCTTAAAAATAACCCAAATTTTATAGAAATTATAGAAAATCCTTAAAAATTTGAATATTTTTACAAAAATATGATCAAACATTTTACATTACAGACTAACAAAATACGAGATAAATTTCTACCTTTAAAATTATCAAATTCATCACTACAAACAATGTTATATTGAATATTTTATTTGTAGTAACATAGCACTAATCATGTGAAGGCTCATATATAATCAACGCACTTAAATACATGCATGTTAAAACATAACTTGTTAGACTATAAGATGTTCAAGAACGTAGTACTTGATAACTTACTAGATTGGAAAAAGGGGAGAAAGCTAAGATTTAAATAACCAAATTTTGGTTAACTTAATGTTGCTAAAGTTTAAGAAAAATACATCCTAGCCATCCTTGACTTTCGTATTAACTTAAAAATAATGAAAAAATGTGTTTCTTAAGGAAAGGTCACGCGGCTTGAGATGAACATAAATGTGTAGAGAGGATCTATCCCATTCATTCAAATTTGTTTAATTTCTGTGAGAACTTGGCATCAGGTTTTGGGCTGTGGTAAACAACCTCTAATTTATAGCCAGAACCAGAACCACATAAACAATAAGTGAAAAAAATGTCCACCAGTCCAAGCAATGGTTTATACGGTGTACCCAGAGAGTTCTTCTGTCCAATAAGCAGGCAGTTCATGAAGGAACCTGTCATAGATCCTTCAACGCAGCAAACATGTGATCGTCAGTCTCTCCTCAACAACAACATAAATGGGCACGAAAAATTAAACGCTGATCACGGTCTCAGAGAGAAAATCACTGAGTGGCGTCGCAAACACACATTGGCTCCTACCTTTGCCTTCATCTCAACACCCGCTCAGCTTGCAGCGGCAGTCAGCTCTTTATTAAATCCAAAACAAATCCAGCAGATGAAAGATTCAGATTTGCTGGAACTGCTCCGAGAATTGAAGTCAGCCATTCAGTACAAATCCTCAGTTATCGTCTCGAAAGACGGTATTCTCACCCTGTGCAGGCTCATAGCAGGATGCCCATTTCCCACATCCGATGAATTTCTCGTCGAATGGGTGAAAATCTCGGTGGGTATTTTACGTCATGCCCATTTTTTCCAGCAGATCAACTTCGATCAAATCCATACCGAAATGTTAACCCTAATTGAGGAGGCATGCCCTAAGATTACCGACGATCCGGCCTTTCAATCGGGCTTAGTCAACTTAATCTATTCGATATGGTCGTCCAATAACAAGGAGACTATTACTTCGTGTCTTTCAATAATACAATCCTTGACTTCTACCTTTTTCTCGCCACACAGCAACGACCCCACCGATTTCTCTAAAATGCTTTTCAATAAATTGTTCTTGATTATAACGGATCTTTCCGGTTCAGACGATGCATGCAGAAACCCTAGACTTGTACGGGCACTGGTTTCATTGGTTTGGCCCATGCCGGGGAATTTGAGCGAGGGGCAGTACCTTCATTTATTGGAAACAATATCCTCAAATCTCAGAGCGCAACAGGAGTCGTCCTCAACCCTAGAAGCCATGACTCGTGCAGGTCTGGTAGCTCAAATCTTTTTTGTGTTGGAATATACAACGCCCGAGGAAGGCGAAATTGAGGATAAGCAAATCCTCCAGTGGAGTTTTGAGATACTTCATTCGCTGAGCTTAAGCAGAATAGGGCGTGTAGAGATTGTGAGAGTGCTACGAGCCAGTGGATACACATATTTGGACTGTTTCTCCTCGGCTATTTCTGCCAACCTCGAAGATACCGAGGCAATTGATATACTACCAGTGTTGGGTATTCTTCTTAACATATTAGAAAACTCTCGATATACTCCAATCGTTGAAAAAATCCCCGATTTAGTCAGGCTTCCATCCCATTTAGACCCTGAAGTCCGAGAATTGACAAGAAGAATACTTTACTGCTATAGGAAGATAAAGACAGGAGAAAATCGTTGTAGGCCGCCACAGTATTAGTAGAGATAAATTTGGAGTGGGTGATCCATGCAATATAAAAATGTGAAACGTCTTGATAACGGTATTGAACGAAAGCGCATCTTGTACAGTAAATTTTAATATGTTGAACCAGCATAGATTTTGTCATGTCCACATTATAAGAATGTATGTCAAACGAAGACAAATGTCATGTAATGCTTGGATTCGCCTCTTTACTTGTTGTAATAAGATAGTTGAGTTCTGCAACGAAATACAATTTATTGAAGCATTCCATGTAAAGAATTAGCTCAAAGGATGCTCCTTTGATAAGTGTGTCCATTTCTAAACTTGAAGCTTTGATATATATATATATATATATAAATAAAAGGTGTTTTTTTTGGCTCGTATAGCATAAGTTATGGTTGTGAAATAATGCATATGTAGATGGTGAGTTAAAAATAAAATTTTATGGTTATATTATATATAAATAAAATAGGTGTTGTTTTAGCTTTTATAACATAGGTTATGGTTGTAAAATAATGCATATGTAAATAGTGAGTTAAAAATAAAATTTTATGGTGATATATATATGGTTATGAAATACAATAGGTGTTGCTTTGACCCTATAACATATGTTATGGTTGTGAAATAACTAATATGTAGATGATGAGTTAAAAATAATTTTTTATGGTGATACAATGTGGCTTCTCTACAATAATATAAATATTGAATAATTTTATTAAAAACTATTGTAATTTCATTATGGTTAATTCATTCATTCACATAGCTTCTCTACAATAATATAAATATTAATATAAAGATTGAATAATTTTATTAAAAATTATTGCAATTTCATTATAGTTAACTCATTCACATGGTTAGATGTTTAATTATTAAGATTCTTCTAAAGGATTGAAATAAATGTTTCGGTATCAAAATTGTTTCTTAGTTATTGAAATAATCAAAATGGTCATTAGAAATACAAAAATACAAAAAAAAAAACTAACTTCAAAATCATTTATGTAATACATAATAAAAAATAATAATATTTAGAAACTAAATTTTAATATTCATATCTCTTCTATTTTATTAAGATTGTTTTTAATTACTAAAATAATCAAAATAGTCATTAAAAATAATAAATGTTATAAAAAGCTAAAATGATTAAGTACTTTAAATAGTACACACAATCATAAACAATAAACAACAATGTTTAGAAACTAAATTTTAATATTCATTTTCCATACAATTTATCAAGATTGTTCTTGATTATTAAAATAACCAAAATGGTCATTATAAATAAATAAAAAATTATATAATGACCTAGGTTCCAATTTGAAAAATTAGGGTTCGAAACCTTTTGGAGCCATTTTGAGGAATCCAATGACATTTTTTTGGGTTAAAACTTTCCTAGCGTAGTTCATACCCTGTGACGCTATTTTAAACATCAATAAATTTCCAACAGTGAAAAAATCACAACTATCAAAACTCGTATGAAAAAGGTCTATGTTAAATATCAAGCCATTAGGAGAAGGGGTTCCATTCTATGTTATTTTATTTTTTTCCATAGCAGAGTA
>WSFP011494358.1:0-14488 GCA_009831015.1 Picea engelmannii | reverse complement strand
AGGGTTACTAGTTGAAGTGTCATTGCTTAGTCAAAATAAAAGGACATGTTGTTCCAACTTGGGGTGATCTAAGGTATTGTATTGTATCTTCATTTATGTTATAATACAAAGTGTACCATTGTTATTTGAATTTGTGATTTGCAAATATGAAAATCATATTGTCACGTTCTCATTGTTTATGAGTGGTTTCTTGGTTATTTTTATATGTTGTTTTTATTGTGAGAGCTCAAATATTACATTATGTGATTTAACAGGCTAAAAAGAAACTAGATATTAGATTTATTGTTGTCATAAAGTAACTAAAATAATTTTCAGATCTAGTTGAAGGGGATTGTGCCCTAAAGGTTGTGAATCTTCTCTCCTTCAAGTACATATTTTCAGTGTATATTTTCTTGGGCTTTTGTGGTGATTTGGTTAGGCAGAGATGAAGTGTATTTCCATTATAATTTATATTTCGGATTCATCCACAATGATGAAATCTCCCACTACAAGGAAAACACCTTCTAGTGGAGGTTTTTGTGGAACCTTCCCCCAAAATTTCTTCATTATTCATTTATAGTGAAGGTTGCTAGGGAGGAAAGTCACCAGAGGTTTTAGTGAAGTTTTTTTAATTGGTGTGCTTAAATCATACAAAACAAATCGGTGTGCCCATACACATTGTGCACCAGTGTGTTTATAACCAAACACCCTAAAAGTTGTTTTATGTAATCAATAAAAAAAGGTTTATTTTAATTTTAATCAAACTCCAAGTGATGCATTGTAAACTTATAAATGCATCAGTTTGTGACAATATACAATGCACCAAATGAGTTTAGAAATTTTACTATGCAATTAAGGTTTTTATTTAAATATATATATACAAAATTTCAATGTGCATAACATAGAAGGCACCCCAGTTTGTTCCATATATACCTGCATTGGTGAACATTTTAATATTTCGTGATATCTTAGACACCAATGCATCATTAGACAATAAGTGCACAAATGTGTCTACATGTAAGAAGCACCAAAGGAAAAAATATTTGTTATAAAATATAAGTTTTTTATTTAAAAAAAATAAAAAACTAAGCGATGCACTTAATAGCCCAATAACACACCGATGTGCTTAATAAAGCACACTGCTCCATATTTAAAAAAATATAACTGTGTGCTAGGAACACATAAATACACTATGTGTCAAACTATTAGGCAAATAAGGGTTGGGTAAAAAAAAAACGTAATTTCATTTTTAACTTTCCTTCTATGCTTCTAGCCATACAAGCACTGATGCTCACCATCTCTGCACGAACGCTCCATTGTCGGTGCTATTATTTTGCTGGATTCCTTAAGTCCTTCTCTTCATTGGTGGATTTGGTTTGTTGTTGAATTTTGCACAATTGTATCATATTTTCTTATTTTTTAATCTACATGACAACCATGCCTCCTTAGCAGGGAAAAGGCCATGTAACTTGTTTTTACCTCCTCATTTACATTTTTAGCAGATTAAAATGCTGACTTGGATTAAATTTGCCTATTTTTTTTTTCAATTTTGTTGTTAAAATCCATGTCATGCATTGAAGTCATTCAACTCACACTGGACAATACAATGTGTTTGGTAAATTTATAGGATGCATAATTAGTGGTGCATTATGTTACGTCGAGTGCACCAATTAAATAAATAAAAACATTAAAATAATTGCTATTGTTTAACTCTCTTTATAATATTAGATAACACTATACATGGTACCTCTCAATATTGTAAATGCACCATTGAGGCATTTTTATAAAAAATATCTTGGACTTGTCGGTGCTTTAGGAAATCTACAGATGCACTGCAAGTATTGCCTCTCTACATATGACATGCACATGTTTTATTTATATAAATTATTTTCTTGTGCTATCAAGTGCATTTTTAAATGTTCAGTAGCACCACTATTAGTGCCCTTGTATAGAATAAGCACACTGTATAATACAAATAATAAATGTGATTCTCCTTCTTTGTCGGTGCCCCTTATAATATTAAATGGCACCATAATCCATGCTTTTCGATATTAGAAATGCACCGTTGAGTGCACGCTGTTGACGATTAAAATCACAACGAAGTTTTGATCGCAAAGTGTTGCTAAAGCCTATTATTATAAAATCTAAATAATACTAGTAGGTGGGACCCCCTTGTAGAATGGAGATCAGGTCTGGTGCTTATTTGATGTTGTGCTACTGTTCAACACTGCTTACATGATGATATAATCTTGTTTTATTGGTGATTGAGAAGGCATGTTCTGTGTTTTTCTGCTGCTCTAGGCTCAAGTTTTATTTTACAACAACCTATGTTATCCTTGTTATCACTGCTATCTGTTATTGGGATCTATTACTAGGAGACCTACACAATAAACATGTTAGCAATAACATATACAAGCAATTGGAAAAAGGAAAAAGGCAATATAAAAGCAAAGGGACGAAACTAAACCATGCTATATACTATACTACATGCATCGATTTTTAAAGGATTGTTGTTATCCTAGCTACTAAGTTAATAACTATGCGATTTTTTGAGTTATATAGTTGATATGCATGGTGATTATGTTATAGCATAAGTTGATATGAATTGCACTGTTAGTTTTAATGGTTGATGGTTTTGATACATGGTTTAATTACTTGAGTTAATGGATTATTGGCTGGCGTGTACTGATGAATTAAATGACTAGAGGGTGGAGGTGACGTGCATTTACTGCATGTCACCTTTACTCCTCCCACTGGCCGCCACCCTAATCAAGCTATTGTTAAACCTTGTTGTTGTGGTTATGCTCCGACTTCCTAGCAGAGAGGAACCGCTCGACCAACTTGCGTTTTACGGTGTTTTGATCACAGGTATGTCTTTTTTTTTTCCATCCATGAGTCTACTCTATTTATGAAATGGATATTGGCTTGAAAGTATGGGTTGTGCTTTCCTTAAGTGTGGTAACTATGTGAAATTGTGATTTTCTTTGGAATGAATCAATGTCGGCCCTAGAAAAATGTTTTGAAGTCACAATGTTATTTGTCGTTCTAACGTTAGTAGCCATAAGGATCTCTCTCATCCTTACTGGTTTGAGTTGGAGGGTTTTGTTGGGTCTTGAGTGGCTAGTTGTCTTCCCGCATTTCGTATCACCATACCCAGTATTTGTCTTTTATGGGGTTTAATGGTTGGAAGCGTCTTGTGTCATTGCACTTTGTTCACTTGGGCATTGGTTTGTTTTCACCACTAATGGTCGTGCAATGGGTTATATTGTTGTTTCTCGACCCTGTCTTCACCTCAGAGTTGTGTTTGTTTGACTGGAGAGCCACGAGGGTTATACCTTGCATGCGTTAAGTATCATTACTAGGCCGAATTGGAGCCTCACTCCTCTGTTATAGCCTCTCCTGTCACAGGTTTCATCACCCTGTCCACAAAGTAAATTGTGGTGTTCTCTGTATGTACATCGTTGGTCTCAGAGGTTTTCACCATTGAGAAGAGTCGATTTTAGTCTCCTTGAGTTGGCCACAAAGCAAAGCCTTAACTCCTCGAGTCTGAGGGTTAATAGAGAAGACCGTTGTGGCCTGTCGGGTTTACTATTGGTTGTTATAGATTGATATGTATTGTTGACAAAGTCGATTACCAACTCACCTAGTTGATTATATGATAGTGGTGTTGGTTTGGCATCTAGTCACTGCAATTGTTATTATTGGGTGGATAAGCTCAGCATGGTCAATTGGAATGAGTTGTTAAATCAAATACATAGTCGTTGTCCTTGTGTTTATTAAATTGATGACCTAGCATTGTTTTTAATTGATCAATGCACAATGATGCTTCGTGCTTGATGCATTGGTATGGGTGGCGTTCCTATAAGCATGAATCAATGATTACTGTAACTGTGTATTTTTAATGACCAAACGATTATTGAATTCAGGGTGCCTATGGAATTTCCATCCACTATGTATGTATGATGATTTGATTGCGTCGTCAAGAATGGGCACAAGTTTTTACACAATATGGTTTGGTTGCAGTTTGATTAATTTGAGCAATATTGTTGCTATATCTTTGTAGTGGATTGATAACTCGACACGATAGGTTGAGTTAATGATACTGTGACTGTGTGTTTAAAATTGTCAAATGGGAATGTTGCATTGTGGTGTTTATGGTATGGCTGCCCATTTTGTATGCTATGGATATTTTTTTTGGGTTGCACACTCAGAGATATTCACAGAGTTTTAAACATGGGTTTATTGTGATTTGATTATTTATATTATGAGGTCGAGTATGCTATTGTTGCCTCGTTGTGTTGGATAGATAGCCTAGATTTTTAAATGTTTAGAGTCAAAGAAAAAATGGACCTGCACAGTCACAAAAATGCAATTGAATTTTGTCGAATGGCTGTATATTTCACAACATAGCGTGAATTAAAGTGGTGATTGTTATCTGCATGTTTAAATGGCAAGCCAATATCTTTGCAAGAGAAATATGGATCATTGTGTTGACTTTCCACTATGAATGTTAAGTGAATATCATGCATTTTAACAGTGATAGGCACGGGTGCTGTGATAGTATAACCTCATTGCAATTTAATTATTAAATGAGTTGAAAGACATAATCGAGCATGATTTTTGTGCCTGCATTTGATGAGCAAAGTGAAAATAATTGTCTGTGTATTTATTTGGAAATTGTTTATAGATAAATGGGAGAAAACAGAGCTCCCCTACAAATTGTTGTGGAATGCATACTGTTTTGGTTGTTGACACTGTGTAAATATTTGGTTATGAACTGTGAACTAGTTAATACACAATAGTTGTTATTGGATCACAATGGTCATTTGGTTGGTGTATTTCCTTTTTCATAATGGATATATAGATTACTTAATTAATTTTATGAACAATACTCGCTCTCATTCCCCACCATTATTTTGCTTTTCACTAATTACAACCCCATCACCTTCCCACATTCATTTTTCATTCCCTGTTCTAAAATTGATTATAGTCAAGAAAAATTATGTGTTGAAGTTGTTGGCAGTAGCAGTGTCTTGGTTGGATTACAATGATGTTTTCTTTGGTTTGCAGTTGATTGTTGTTTTCTTCGAGCAATAACCGTATTCCCCCCCCCCTCCCCTCATCATATCATGTTTCACTCAATACAAACCCCTCACATATCTCGGGACCCTTTATTCATCCCTTGCTCATTGATAAACAATCAAACAATTTGTATGGATTGGATTGCATGAGTATGATACGTTGCTGAGCCAAATCTATTTCGTATTTTTAAGAGTTGCATGTATGGTTATTTAAAAGAATATTTTCTAATCAATCATGCATGCAGGAATGAGTTTTTTCAGGCGAGGTAGCCATGGCAGAGGCAACAAAGGGAGAGGTAATTGGAATCGAGGCCCAAGAAGGCCAAGGCTCTCCATACATTTTGACACTGACTCACAAGAGTTAGGCCAATTGTTTTAGGCCAGGTTTTTCAATTGGATTGGGCAAGGAGTGGTCCAACCTAGGACTGAAAGGCCTCCCTTCCAAGTTCTGTAAGTCCCCGATATCCCTGTGCCCCCTCATGTCTCATTGCAACCCGAGGTTCCTGAAAATGATGGATGGCAAGATATTGTCTACCTGGTAGTCTCCCAACATCGTGGCTGGTCCAATTTATCCCTACCTTCTCCTCTGCCTATTAACCCCATTTTCCAAGCTGCCCCTGCCCACTCATCAGTGCAGTTTTATCATGCTAGAAAAAGGCTGAAAACTGAGGCCCACCATGCCCTTGACAAAGGAAAGGCCACTGCTATCCCTTCCTCATACTCCAATGGCTCTGACAAATCCGTGTCTTCCCGGATGCATTTGAGGGACGATTGTTCTCACGTGATCAACGAGATTAGGCCTAAATGCTTAGCGCAACCAAAAGCAAGTTCAAGAAAATCAAAAGGTGATAGAAACAATCAAGGAAAGATTGCATCCCAGAGTGGGAAATATGACTTTTGAGTTTTTATTTTATCTATTGTTGATGACAATTGACTTCAGAGGTTTTTGGAAAACATGTTTTATTTTGGGATATATGAGTAATATTTTTTTGAAAATAATTTCAAATATCATGATCTAAACTATCAAAAGTTGATATGATGATGAGAGTCAGAAGGAGGTGTGTTTTTCTTAACTAACTAGTTATGTTATGATTGTTAAGAGCTAAAGGGAGTCACAAGGGGTCCCACCTACTAGTTATTATTTATTTATAACCCTTATTATGATTATTACTTTTCCACCTTAACTAAAAAGTTGGTTGAATCTTTAGTTAACTTAACTAATGAGGTGGTTCAACTACCTCAACCAATTTTGATTTGCTTAAAGGCAAAAGGAAAGGGAGGAACAAAGGGAGGATAGAAGGAGAAGCATACTAAGGTTTGCTCTTTGAGTTTATGTTGAGATAGTTCAGTTTTCATTCATTCCTTAATTTATCACAAGCCTAATTCTTTTTATGATAGGAGGGTATTATTGTAGACAACGACATTCAAGGTTGAATCACATCATTCAAACACTTGTTTTTCATAAGTGTTGATCTATCTTTGATAGTCTGTGTAGACTTGTCTGTTTGTGAATTAGTTTTCATGACTGACAAAGGATATTGTGAAGAGTTGAGTGGGAAACAATCTATGGCAAGTTGATCCAGCTTTTAGAGTTCAGTTTTTGATTTTCTGTCAGAGGTCCTTTTGTATGTTCCATCAGGGATGTCTAAGTTTGGCTTTGGTCCTAAATTTCTGCATGAAATTTTGTAAGAGAATGACTCTTTGGTGAATTGGAATAAAATAAAGGATTGCTTTATGTCTCATCTGTGTTGATTATCATCTTGGTGTTTTACTTCTGTCTTTACATTTATTTCAACAACTGATATATTCATAAAATTACATAAAAAGTAAATTTCCAAAAAGCTTTTTATTGATAAAAGACTAGCCTAAGCACTTGTAATTAATACTTGTGAGTTAGGATGCTATTTTTGTTGGCTATTAACATAGGGTGATATTCCCGTCTATTTTTCTTTAGCCAAGAAGAATATGAAAATGCTCGAGTAAGATCATTTCATATCTTTTCCTCAACATTTATTTGGCGACCATAGTGGGGAGATCTTTGATATTTCTCTGGTTAATTTTATACTCAATTTTCATCGATAAATCTTCCTTTTTTTGATATTGATTCTTTGACTATTTCAATTCTTAATCACTGTTCCTGTTGCAAGGCATCCCAATCTTGAGCCCGATCTCCAAGACCAAACCAACATTGCTTTGAACTTGTTTCATACTATTTTAGACACTCCCAATACCCGTGCTGAGCTTAACCATTCTTGGCCAGCAATTGAACGAGACATTAGTGCTCAAGAATGATTTGAAGCTAGATGTAGACAACCTAGAAATCAACAGTAACCTTTCATTTCTTCAGTTTTGGACTTTCTTTCATGTCCTTAGATTCTTGTGCTTATAGAAGAAGAAGAAGAGGCTTGTCACCTGAAATTAATCCTATTGCTGAAATAGGAAGAAGAAATGTTGTGTTATCTGCCCAACAAAGTGCTCTAAGGAGAACTTTATCTGATTTGTTCAATTCGTCTTTCTTTCCCTTATCTATTATCCACAAGATGGCATCTAATGGTGGCTCTGGTGGCATTGGGAGTGCTCCATCTTCTCAATCTTCATCATCATCAGTGATTGGTAGCTTATATAGCCACCATATCCCTGTACAATCTACCACAAACCCCACCAAAGTCATTAAAAAGTATGGGCTTTTTCAGTTCGAAGAAGGCGCCACAACAACACCGTGGCATGTGTCCTCTCCTCTTAACCTAGCTCCTGCTACTCGTCCACTTCCTAAATTTAAAGAGAATCTTCCTAGGTTTTCAGGAAATAACACTGTCACTACAAACGAACACCTGGTGGCATTTTCTAATGCTTGTCATAACATAGGGGCTAAGGACAATGATACTTGCATGCGTTTATTCATAAATTCCTTGGAAGGAAAGGCTGCGGCCAACTTCTTTGACCTTCCTCCTAAGATTATATCTACTTGGGAGGAGTTAATATATTGGTTCCGATCCACTTATGGGCAATCTAAAAGCTCAACTGAGAAGTTAAGGGAGTATAATAATGTTACCTATAAGGATGGTGAAACCATCAAGTCCTTCAACTTGCGTTTCACAAAGTTATACAATCAAATCCCTGAACTTATTCGGCCCCAGAAACAAGCCTCTTTCATGCATTACTACAATGCGTTGCCTTCCCCCTACTATCATAGGCTTGAGGAAAAATCCATTAATAATCTCAGTTCCTCTCTGCATACTTTCTCAGAGTATGAAGATAGATAGACATGTCCTCCCTCTTACAGCTAGTACAAGACATGAACAATCGTATGATAACATATGAGCGGAAGGGGACTGTCTCCCCCCTCACCCCTAGAGATTCATCCTCTTCTGCACCTCCCTTTAGGAGTTCGGTTCAAAATAATTTTCAGCCTAAAGATATCTTGCCTCGGAGTTGGTGTAACTTTTGCGAGGTACACCACGAAGAAACCACATGTGAGGTAAATAAGAGTGCCAGAGATAAGAAATTTGGTAAAAGACCAGAAGCTACTATCACTGTCCTAGATTTTGCAGAGCCAGAAGATGTCATGGTCATCAATACTAGGACAAATCCTATGCTCCCAAGGGAAAATTTGATCCTCCTTGTAGTTCTTCTAGCCCGAGTGCATCCTCAACTGCTGCTATTCTCCAGGTTCCTAAGGTTCCTAAGAGTCAAGGAATCACTGCCCCTCTTCCCTCTTCCAAATACAATATCTTGAATCAATTGGCCAACATCAAAGCAGATGCAACCCTTATAGACATCGTTGCCGTCCCTGAACAACAGATGCATCTGAAACAATTCATGGAAGGAAAAGATTCCGTTATAGCCAATCTTTCCGAAGAGGTAAACGAAGAGGATTATTCTGTAAATAAAGTAGGTGTACATAACTTTAGATACCCTGTAAAAAAGCCCCCTTTTTATATTTATGTAAATATTATGGATAAGATTGCCCATTGCTGCCTCATTGATGGTGGTTCAGGTCGAAGTGTGATGTCGAAGATTATTATGGAAGATCTAGGCTTGTCTTGTACAAATGAAAACTCCAGAAGCATGCTCTCCTATAATAGTCTACAACAAACAACCATAGGCAAGATTAAGGACGCGACCTTGGTTTTATGTGCTCATCCTGAGATAAGAAAAACCCTCAACATTTAGGTAATTGATATTCCTATAAGTAATTACTCAATTATCTTGGGAAGAGATTGACAAGCCTTAACATGTGGATACCTCTCACTAGACGAGACACATTTATCCATTCCTCGGAATGGTAAGAACATTATAGTCCTTAGAGAGGGAATAATTTCACTCTACATATAGAGTGTTCTGCAATCTAGCGTAAACTATATCGAAGAGGAACTAGGAGTGTATCCCATCTTTGCTGAAGAAGATAATATTCCTTTGGAAATAATCGATTTAGATAATGATATGTGGCATATGCACTTTGATGGTTCATGTTCTAATGAAGGTAACACGACTGACATTATCTTGGTTTCCCTTGTAGGAAAAATTCATAATCTGTCTTACAGGTTAGAGTTTTCTTGTACAAACAATGTCACTAAGTTCGAAGCTTTATTATTAAGCATTGGAAACGCCCTTAATCTTGGTTGTGGTCACCTTTCAATTTTTGGAGGTTCTGAGCTTGTTGTGAACTTGATACATAAAATGTGCTCTCCTAGAGACAAGCTGATGGAATGATACTCCCAAACTGTTTGGGTGCTTATCTCAAACCTTCTATCTTTCAACATCACTCATGTTAAGAGGCAGTTGAATTCAATGGTTGGTCGGTTAGCTGTCTTTGTAGCTTATCCTAATCAACAAATTTTTCCTCATAGGCCTGATTGTTCTTTTCAATCTCTATATCGTCCATATATCCCTGATCATGTAGAATCTTGGCAAGCCCTCCCTAACAATAAGAGAATTTGCGATTTCATTCAAGATTAACCTCTTAAGCCCAAGTAGATTATATCCATAGAAAACAATAAGATTCCTAAGGGCTTGACTCCTCTTGAGAGTTCGTTTTCATCGAGTGATGTAGGCAATAAAGAAAAATAGAAAGAAGAGGAGTTACTAAAGAAGGTGGGTGAAACCATCTCCTTGAACATTGGGGCACTCGAATCTTCAACGAATGATAACATAGGTACCCAATGTTCTGATAAAGAGGTAATTAAGTTTTCCAACCTACTTGGTGGATTTCAATAGGTTTTTGATTAGCCTTATGAGGATCTTTGTGGTCTTGATCCTGGTCTCCTATAGAATGCTATCCCCATCAAGAAAAACATGAAACCAGTTATGTAGAAACAAAGATCTGTTAACCCTGCACTTAAAGCAACCTTTCAAAGGGAGTTGGGAAATTTCTTAAGGTCTAGGAATAATTTTTCAGTCCACCCTGAATGGGTTCCAAATTGGGTACCTGCTTTGAAAACCACTGATCATATTAGAACCTGCATTCATTTTCTCACTTTCAGTCAGGTGATTATGTGAAATCCTTTCCCTTTCCTCAATATGGAAATAATTATGTAGCAGGTTGTAGAATCACAGTTGAGGCCCTTACTTGACAGTTGTTTAGGTTGCAAGAAAATCAAGGTAAAAGGGGCAGACGCTCACAAAAAAACTCTTATCACTAATTGGGGTACCATGTCTTACAAATGCCTGCTTTCTGGATTACATGATTCAAGTACCTCTTTTAAAAGACATATACACACAACTTTCGATGAATTGGTAAGTATCCATCTCTATCTTGATGATCTAATTGTGTGTGTCAAGGGGCTGATAATTACATCAAAATTCCAAGTGTTGTTTCTGGGTCCTTTCAAAATTGCTTTTGTCTTGGACACTAACTCTTACATTCTAAAGGATTTACAGAAGCAATTGTTTTCCTACAACACTAACAGTCCTCGATTGAAATATTGTGAGGGACCAACATGAAAAGTTCTAATGCTAGTTGGATTTTCTGTATATTAGTTGCTTAGCTTTGCTTTCATTTTTGCGCTATTTTCTTTTCTTCTTTATAGTAGTTTAATTTCTGCTTTCTATTTCAAAACTTTTCTTGTCACTTCTTCATTTTTGTCTTTTATTGTTGCTGTTTTAGTTTATGCATTTTTACTTCTGTCATGATTTTGTTTCCTATCATCTTTTAGTTAATTTGGTCAAGATAAGATGTTGGATCAATTCTGCCAGAGTGACACTCCTGCAAAGCATTGTTAGTCAATAACAATCAATCTTACATAGCTGTTATGATGTCTCTTTTGAAGGACCCTTGAAATTATTATATATTTCCATTGTTGTGGTTATGCTCTGACTTCCTAGCAGAGAGGAACCCCTCGACCGACTCATGTTTTAAGGTGTTTTGATCACAGGTATGTATTTTTTTTTTCCATCCATGAGTCTACTCTTTTTATGAAATGGATATTGGCTTGAATGTATGGTTTGTGCTTTCCTTAAGTGTGGCAACTGTGAGAATTTGTGATTTTCTTTGGAATGAATCGATGTCGGCTCTACAAAAATGTTTTAAAGTCACAGTGTTATTTGTCATTCTGAACGTTGCAGCCATAAGTCTCTCTATCATCCTTGCTGGTTTGAGTTAGAGGGTTTTGTTGGGTCTTGAGTGGCTGGCTGTCTTCTTGCATTTCGTATCACCATACCCAATCTTTGGCTTTTATGGGGTTTAATGGTTGGAAACACCTTGTGTCACTGTGCTTTGTTCACTTGGGCATTGCTTTGTTTTCACCACTAATGGTCGTGCAATGGGTTATATTGTTCTTTCTTAGCCCTGTCTTCACCTCAGCATTGTGGTTGTTTGATTGGAGAGCCAAGAGGGTTATACCCCACGCGTGTTAAGTATCATTACCAAGCCAAATTGGAGCCTCACTCCTATGTTATAGCCTCTCCTGTCACAGGTTTCATCACCCTGTCCACGAAGTAAATTGTGGTGTTCTCTGTGTGTACACCATTGGTCTCAGAGGTTTTCACCATTGAGAAGAGTCGATTTTAGTCTCCCTGAGTTGGCCACAGAGAAAACCTTTAACTCCTCGAGTCTGAGGGTTAATAGAGAAGACCGTTGTGGCCTGTCGGGTTTACTATTTGTTGTTATAGATTGGTATATATTGTCGACATAGTCGATTATCGACTCACCCAATTGATTATATAACAATGGTGTTGGTTTGGCATCTAGTAACTACAATTGTTATTATTGGGTGGATAAGCTCAACATGGTCAATTGGAATGAATTGTTAAATCAAATACATAGTTACTATCCTTGTGTTTATTAAATTGATAACCCAACACTATTTTTAATTAATCAATGCACAATGATGCTTCTCACTTGATGCATTGGTATGGGTGGCGTTCCTATAAGCATGAATCAATGATTACTGTAACTATGTGTTTTTAATTACCAAACGATTATAGAAGTTGGGGTGCTTATGGCATTTCCATCCACTATGTCTATACAGTTATTTGATTGCGTCGTCAAGAATGGGCACAAGTCTTTACACAGTATGGTTTGGTTACAGTTTGATTAATTTGAGCAATACTGTCGCTACCTCTTTGTAGTGGATTGATAACTCAACATGATACGTTGAGTTAATGATACTGTGACTGTGTGTTTAAAATTGTCAAATGGGAATGTTGCATCATGGTGTTTATGGTATGGCTGCCCACTGTGTATGCTATGGATATTTTTTTTGGGTTGCATACTCAGAGATATTCACAGAGTTTTAAACATGGCTTTATTGCGATTCAATTATTTGTATTATGAGGTCGGGTATACTGTTGCTGCCTAGATGTGTTGGATAGATAGCCCAACTTTTTGAATGTTTAGAGTCAAAGAAAAATTGGACCTACACAGTCACAAAATGAAATTACGTTTTGCCGAATGGTTGTATATTTCACAACATAGCATGAATTAAAGTGGTGATTGTTATTTGCGTGTTTGAATGGCAAGCCAAGATCTTTGCAAAATAAATATGGATCATTGTGTTGATTATCCACTATGAATTCTAAGTGAATATCATGCATTTTAATAGTGATAGGAACAAGTGTTGTGACAATATAAGCTCATTGCAGTTTAATTATTAAATGAGTTGAAAGACAAAATCGAGAATGATTTTTATGCCTGTATTTTATGAGCAAAGTGAAAATAATTGACTGTGTATTTATTTGGAAATTGCTTATGGATAAATGGGAGAAAAAATATCTCCCCTGCAGATTGTTGTGGAATGCATACTGTTTTGGTTGTTGACACTGTGTAAATATTTAATTATGAACAATGAACTAGTTAATACATAGTAGTTGTTATTGGATCACAATGGTCATTTGGTTGGTGCATTTCCCTTTTCATAATGGTTATATGGATTACTTGATTAATTTTATGAACAATACCCACTCTCATTCCCCACCATTATTTCACTTTTCTCTAATTATAACCCCATCGCCTTCCCACATTCATTTTTCATTCCCTGTTCTAAAATTGATTACAGTCAAGAAAAATTCTATGTTGAAGTTGTTGGTAGTAGCAGTGTCTTGGTTGGATTACAACGATGTTTTCTTTGGTTTGCAGTTGATCTTTGTTGTATTCAAGCAATAACCGTATTTTTTCCCCCCTCATCATATCATGTTTCGCTCAATACAAACCCCTCATATATCCCATGACCCTTTATTCACCCCTTGCTCATTGATAAACAATTAAACAATTTGTATGGATTGGATTGCATGAGTCTGATACGTTGCTAAGCCAAATATATTTCATATTTTTAATATTTGTCATGTATGGTTATTTAAAAGACTATTTTCTAATCAATCATGCATGCATGAATGAGTTTTTTCAGCTGAGGTAGCCATGATAGAGACAATAGAGGGAGAGGTAATTGGAACCAAGGCCCAAGAAGGCCAAGGTTCTCCATACATTTTGACGTCGATTCACAAGAGTTAGGCCAGTTGTTTTAGGCTGGGTTTTTCAATTGGATTGGGCAAGGAGTGGTCCAACCTAGGCATGGAAGGCCTCCCTTGTAAGTTCCGCAAGCCCTCGGTATCCTTGTGCCCCCTCATGTCTCATTGCAACCCGAGGTTCCTGAAAATGATGGATGGAAAGAGATTGTCCACCCGATAACCTCCCAACATCATGGCTGGCCCAATTTATCCCTACCTGCTCCTCCGCCTATTAACCCCATTGTCCAATCTGCCCCTACCCACTCACCAGTGCAGTCCTCTCATGCTAGAAAAATGATGAAAACTGAGGCCCACCATGCCCTTGACAAAGGAAAAACCATTGCTGCCCCTTCCTCATCCTCCAATGGCTCTGACAAATCCGTGTCTTCCCGGATGCATTTGAGGGACAATTTTTCCCACATGATCAATGAGATTAGGCCTAAAGGCTGAGCGCATCTAAAGTCAAATTCAAGAAAATCGAAAGG
>WSFP011494357.1:0-14489 GCA_009831015.1 Picea engelmannii | reverse complement strand
ACTACTTCAAACACATCTATATGGTCGGATCAACCCAAAAATACATCAATTTGTACATATATGAAGTGCACCCATGAATCTTCAATCTTAGATATATCCCAAACATAGATCAAATTTAGTGAAATGAATGCTTATTTCAACTAATTAGCATGCTCTAGATATATTGGTAATGTAAGATCTAGAAAAAATAGCTTATAATTTACAAAAATAAAGCACAGGATTCATATCTAGATTTTCAAATCTATGAAAAAATTGGGCTTAAAAAATTAGATCTAAAAATTTAGACTTGTAGATCTAGAAAATAAACTATATCTACTTGTCAATTCATGCCAAAAATAAATTTCAATCACTATTGCTGAATGCTCATGGAAGGAAATAGTAGATCTCTTATCCAGTATTTTAACAAATAAAGCAACTCATCTAAGGAGTTAGATGTATGGCTCTGATACCATGAAAAACAAAAAAAAAATGTAGAAACATACAACCAAGATATATCTTATCTAAACTCCTATGGAAAGAATAAAAAAAAACAAAAGTAGATCTATCCAATAAGAGAGAGGAGATAATAAATTTGCATGGTAAAACCCTAAGGTGGGGAAGCATACACATAAGCAAGTATCTATATTCTTCATGTAACTCTCCCAATTACAATTTCTAGAGCACAAACCTGTATGGAGTTCAAATGGGATCCATACAACTCTCAAGCATATGGTTGATCTAGCCGAAGGAGCCCCAGGGTCCATGATAATGATTAATACCATAAGCCACCCCACTCTTCCTTTATTCAAGGCCAATTTCCTCAATTTCTAGTAACCAGGAGAAACCTTAACCATTGATCATAACTTATAAGGCACAATCAAGGGTGGAGATCAACCAATACATAAATTTTGATGATAATATCATCAAGGGATAAAGGAGAAGTAGTGGATAAAAATGACCTATGAGTGTAGGTCACCATTACCTAAGAGACATGTCACCACCAAATAACTCGCCAAAATATCTAAAAGTGCACATGTGCAATAATACAAAAGTCTAGTGAAACCATGCTACATGTATAAGTGCCTCACGAGTGATGTATAACGATCATCATTATGACACTAAGTGAAAAATTAAATCAAGCCACTAGACAACATTAAAACAAATTCTAACAAGAAGGATCTCAGGTTCAATTTGTCAAAAAACTCAAAAGATACCAACGAGTGTCCATGGATTGGGAAAAAGAAAAAAATATCAAGGAGATAGGCTTCTGGGGGAAGTGTAGGATAATATAGCCTCATTAATTTCTAGTGATGGCTTTGGTTTCTTAAATTAGGCTTCCAAAGATGAGCTGAATAACTTGGAAGAAAGAAGAAGGATTTGTTATTGGAAAAGGAAAAGGCTTTGAGGTTAAAGAGTAGGGCATTATGGATATAGACTGGTGGTGAGAATTCCAAGTTTTTCCACAAGTATGCGAATTTCAAGAAAAAAAATTAATATGATTTGGAATATTAAGCAATCTAATGGACCAATGGCATCGATCTTTAAGGACATTGCACATGCAAGGGTGGACTATTTTGACAATATTTACCATGTTGAGAGTGTTAGGATATTCATACACTTAGGAGTTAGTTAAGATTAACTTGGTTTATTGTATCTTTAGGTAAAAGTGTGTTTCTTTAGTATGCATTAATATTCATTTATAATTATGTAATTCAACGGTCACGATATGTTCTAGACATAGATTGATTCAATGAATCATATTCTCCTCAATAATGGCTACATTGATCCATGAATTAACACATAATTGGTCCATGATCTCTATGTAATGAGCATTGAGGGCCATTTAATGATGATCGTCTGTGAGAAACTTTATTGTTAAATATTTTTCTTTTGCATTAATATATTTCCTCAAGTGATCACATTCGCTGGGGTCGTGGATTAATTTCCCTCTATGAGAGTTTTAACCACATAAAAGTATTAGTGTGTTGATCTTTGATTTGGTTGTGTGAGCGATTACTTAAGGTGTTTGTCCTATGTGGGAATACCCTATTTTCTTGAACATGGTATTATATCCCATTTGAAGACCCACTCTCATTGTAGATCAAGATCTTGAAGCCGTGTTGTTGCATTTATGGGTTCTACTATTTTTGTGCATTTCTAGGTTGAGAGGAATGTTCCATTGCATATGGAGTGCTTCTTTCAGTTAAAAATGTTTTTTGTTTTACTAAAAAAGGTCTCCATTTGCACAAGATATGACCGTTTTAGTAAGATCCAGAGGTATAAAGTCTGAATATGTCATTTAAAAGAAAATCATAGAGTTAATATTTCAGTTTTTTGTCTTTATTTTTTGGTTGCTACTCTTTTTGGTCTACTTATGCTCTTTGTCGTGCACTCTGTGAAATCTCAACAAATAAAAAATAGAGTGGAAAGTGTTTTCTTTTCTACGTATGCTCTTTGCTTTGTGTTGTATGCAAGCTTAGAAAAATAAAAAATAGAGAGAAAACTTGCATTTTCTGGTAAGCTAACTAAGATCTAACCCCATGGTTGTTGAGATTCAATTTTGTTTTTGAAATTTCACATGTTTTTGTGTGGGCATATGAAAACAAGGGTTTTTTGGGTAAGCACACACTTTAAGATAGAGCTACAACAACAACAACAACAACCCTCCATCCTCTTTCATTACAATTGTTATGTGTTTTGCATTAGCTCACTTGGTTGAAAGTTGCTTTATTTAATAAGAGGTCTCAAGTTCAAGTTTTTTTTTAAGTTACTTTTTGGAAAAGTTCATGCAAGCTTGAATTATCTCATAACTCTATTGTAAAGTGCATTTCACTTAAATTATAAAAGTGAATCATTATAAAATAACTTTAACATTTTATTTTTAAGTTATTTTTTGCATGCAACTATAATTTATAAAGCAACTTCATTGTAAAAATGATTCTCACTTATTTTATGAAAGTGAGTCACTTCATAAGTAACTTATTTGTAAAAGTGAGCTTAGAGATCAAGTTAGAAAAGGAAAGGCATCACCACATGGACCAACTTCTACTTTCCATGTGGCTCTTTGGTTACCATTTACATCTTTTTTTAAAAATACATAACTTTCACATCTGAAGTTTGTTTTCAGTGCCATATTTTTTGAAACAACATATTTTTTCGAGAGCTTTCCATCTAGAAATTTAATTTAATGTTTTGAATCCATATTATATACATATTTTAATATGTATTCTCTAAGTGATCCTTTTCTTACTGGTACCAACTATTTCTCATGGAACTCCCATATGGAGGACGTACTAAGAAGTAAATGATTGTATTAGATTACCTTGGGAACAGAACACGCCCCCACTGATGCTAAAAAGAAATCACCAACACATATTTGTTTGGTGTTTCAGACCCTTGTTGTAGGGTCTGGACTATATTAAGTATATGTTGGTCATTTCAATGATGTATTATTTGTTCCAATTCTTTCATGTAACCTTCTATCAATGCATCAAATCACTCATTCAGGTGAAGGTAAAATCGTAGAGTTTTCACCTCACCAAGTTGTAATCTAGGATTTAAAATATCCTAAGCATGTCATAGCAACTAGATTGTTGATGATATTACCAAGTTGTACAAATTTGACAACATTCAGTCATCATATTTTCCATGAGTTTTTGTTTCTCATAGCAACGACTTGAGCAAACTTTTGCATGAGTGGTTTGGTTATCTAAATTATCGCTCATTGCAACAAATATGTAATCAACATATGGTGATCGATATTCCTCTCCTTTCTTGTAGAGATGGTGTTTGTGCTGATTGTGTTCTTGACAAACATCATCATGACAATTTTGACAAATGTGCCTCTTGGCATGCCTCATCCCCTTTGAAGCTTGTTCACAATGATTTGTGTGGTCTTCTTTCTTCTCCTTCTTTCTCTAGGTGCAAGTACTTCTTAAATTTCATTGATTATTTCTCCACACACACTTGGGTTTTCTTCTGAATACCTTAAGAGTGAATTTTTTGGCATGTTTTTTGCCTACAAGGCCCTTGTAGTAAAACAATCTGGACATAAACTTCGAAGGTTAAGAACATATAATGGAGGCGAATATGTGAATTGTTTTTTACAAGTTACTACACTACATAGGGCATTCAAATGCAACATACTATTCCATATGCACCATAAAAAAATGGTGTTTCCTAGAGAAAGAATCACACATTAAAGCAAATGGATAATTATATGATCCAATCTAAAGGATTAAGTCTTCATTATTGAGCAAGAGCCATCAACTATGCAAATTTCATAGTAAATCACACTCCCACAAAGACTTTAAGAAATATAACACCGTAAGAAGCATGGAGTAAAATTAATCCAAATGTAAGCCACTTTTGTGTATTTGGTAGTGTAGCATGGGCTCACATTTCTGATGAGAAAAGGAAATAATTACAACCTAAAAGCGAGAAGTGAATTTTTGTTGGATATTATGAAGATGTCAAAGATTACATGAATCTTCAACCTCATTCCAATGAAATTATTATTAGAAGATATGCTAAATTTGATGAACATATCTTGTCCTGTGAGCCTAATTCGATGTTTGTGTCATCTTTGGTTGCGAGCCACCTTTAGCATTTATGCCATCTTTTGTTCCTATTTTGGTTTCTTCTTTATATGATGATAGTGAGGATGAAAATCCACCTCCACCTAATCGGCTTCCTCCAGATGAGTCCACTGAGCATGAACCTGCACCAACCCACCGCTTCCCAGATGGGTCCATTCAACACGAGAAGCAACTAGTGATCTTTCTAGTGATCCTATAGATCAACATTAGACACGTTCATAGTTCCAACGAGCCTCCTCTCTTTTGGATCAAGTTTCCGAGACTCATGATCTAAACATGTTTACAGAAGCTTTTGGCCATCCAGATTGGGACATAGAAATGAATGAAGAATATGCTCCTTAATGGAGAATGATACTTGGGATCTTGTACCTCCTCTGAAAGGAAGAAAACTTGTCATATGTAAACGGGTCTATAGAACTAAGTATGCATCATATGGAAGTGTTTAAAGACATAAGGTTCAGTTAGTTTCCAAAGGTTTCTTTCAAGTTGAAGGCATTGACTACAATGAAATTTTTTTCCTCGTAGCCAAAATGAATCCCATCTACCTCGTTTTATCCCTTGATGCCTCACACAAATGGGAGGTACATTAGATGGATGTTAAATCCACCTTTTTTTATTGGGATTTTCATGAGTAAATATACATGGAAAAACCTCCTAGCTATGTCCAAAATGACCCTGCCTTGTTTGTTGCCTTAAGAAATCTCTTTATGGTCTTAAGCAAGCTCCTTGAATTTGGCATGCCAAAATGGACAATGCTCTTCTTGATACTAAATTTTTCTAGATTTCATTATGACACAAATGCCTATACCAAGAAAGTAGGAATCCGTCTCATAATACTTTTTATTTATGTTGATGAGATTATCCTCATTGGTAGTGACCCTAAAATTTTAACCCATCTGAAATCTAGCCTTAAAAAGAATTTTGAAATGACATATTTAGTCTATTTGCATTATTTCCTTGGCCTCCAATTTTTTCAAACTAAGAAAGGTATTTCCCTTTCCTAGTCGAAGTATGCGTGTGACCTTCTCCATCACTTTCACATGGAATATTCTAAACCAACCCTTCTCCCTTATTGTATGGAGTCAAACTTGGTACCACCTGTACTACTCTTGAAGTAGATGCCACTTTGTACCATTACTTAGTTGGTAGCCTCTTATATTTGACTTATACCCATCCTAATATTTCCTTTGTTGTTGGTATTGTTTCCTGGTGTTTAGCACTCAACACATCCTCAAAATTTCTAAATTTTGGGGTACCACTCTTTATTTTGACTAAGTTAATTGTTGCTTCCTTTAGTTGAAGAGTTTTGGTTGCTTTAACATTTCATGAATTTTTGGGGTCTAAACTGCTCTACCTCCAACCGAATAAACAATGTTAGGTGTCCTTCCCAAAAACAAATCTTATTCCAAACAACTCTCCTAAAAAAGCAAGCTCAAATGCTTAAAATAATTGAGGAAATGAACTATCAGGTGAATTTAGTCGAAGAGGTCATCAGATCAAATGAGAGGATGCATTTAAAAAAAATAAAATCTACATGCACCCTGTATTCGCCCAACACCCGAATGACGCATCAGTGCCAAGCGTCTTCCATGGTTCTTAGTGCGCTGGTCAAAATTTCTCCTCACTATGCCCGAAGCAATTGTTTTCCTACCTAGAAATGTGAAAGGGAAAATGAACCAAGGTCCCCATGCAATATCCATCGTTTGATCCAAAGAGACTTTATTTTGATCCATTCATCAACATCAATATGGTAACCCACTCAAGAAGTCATGGATGCCATGGGGGACGCCATGTGACAATCGTACAACTACCACATCACCATATGTACACTCCATGTTAGAGAAGAAAATTTGTTTTCTTTGCCATGCCATAAGCTCAGTGGAACTACCACATTAGATTCCGTACTCCAGATCTAGGCTTTCCATGTCATACCTCGATCTTATCATCATCGATGATTGAAGGTATCCACACCATTGGTATATTTATTTAAAGGGATCCAAAGTACACCTGACATCGATGATATCATCGGTCATTCGGTGAATTGGACACAATTTCTCCTAGTGCATGTGTCTATTCCCCTGATGGTCGACTGCCATTTCTCCTCAAATCACTGTGATCGTTTGATTAGGAGTGAGGGTTAATATGAGCCGTTGGACTGATGGCTAGCTACTCCATATTTCATGCACACTTCCATCACCTGATCACCAATAAAAAAAAGTTATGAACATCAAGAACCATCAAATTATTGGGACAGATGGCTCACAATCGTTGATCTCGTGATTATGTGTTTGATACTACATCACACATTTTTTCACTCCTCGACACGTCAAATACTATAGTGATCCAATGAGATTGTTCCATGTGCCTTTTCGCTCCACGTTAGATTTCCATGTTAGCATCACCTATCGTCTGATGATCGATGGATTTTACACTCACAGTCTCCACTGTCTGATCAATAAAGGTGAGTTAATCTCAACTGTCGATTTCAAACTGCGCACTTTAGTAACATCAAGTGAAGTGGGACCCCAAATGCATCAACCACAAGGCTCTGCTAACTAGGTGTAGACACGTTCTCCCATAGACACCACAATGGCACTGCCACCTCACCATCCCTGTACTCTCATCACGTCATTAATAACTGACCCAACATTGTGATTGGCGAAGCCTTAGCACAAAATATCTCCCAACCCTGTCAAAATTACCATGCCATGGGATAAAACACATGATGCAATCGTCGATCGTCACATCGACACACACAATTATCCAATGAAGGTAAGTGAAGGCGTACTTCTTTATTTAACGCCATTAATCGTCAGAGATCACCCATTTTCATCAAATATCACATGCATTTAACTTGCATTTTTCTCCTAGCTTTGTTTCATTATTTAAGAATGTTATTGGCTAAATGAACACTTGTGCTTGTGCCCTACTAATGAAGTGGATAAATCAATTTCTTTCTCTAGTGAAAAGGATTTCCTGGACACTGACAACAGTTGGGAAAGCTCAGGGAGATACGAATTATTGTGTTTGTACACAAGGGAATTTGTTGAATGAGGAATGATGAAGCCATGTTTTTGATGTTTAATACAATTGTTGTGTAGATTACTAATTATCACTGGTTTGAATGCAAGTGTGATGGCCCCAAGGAAAGAAACTACGCAAAGGAACCCGAAGAATCATATAACTCGCTCTAGTGACCCTGGAGAAAGCTCAAGTGTTATGCCAGAAAAAGGGGAAGGAGCCAAAACCTCAAAGAGCATCGAGCCACTGATTGTCCTCCCTCTAAAAAAGGTCTCAAATGTTGTGCCTCTATACCATGACATCGAAGCCTGCACCATGAGTGGAACTTCTACCTAGGTACAAATCCCCCCCTAGAATGACTTATTATGGAAATGAGATAAAGGAGAGTACCCAAAGTCTATTCCACATAGTGACCTTATACTTTGGGAGGTATATGATGAGGTTTTTCTAGCCATCAAAAGATCCATGCTTCATTCGGTTGCTACTAGGACATCTGTGTTATCCTGTGTGGAGTTGATGGAGTTGGTCATTAATCACACCAGGGACAAATAATATAAAATTATTAATGAGCAAGGAAAATGCATAGGGTCGTTCCTGCCACATGATATGGCTCCCTGCTACAAACTGCCAGAACCTGATGAGTTCCTCACCAAGGATTTTGTGAATGATTTCTATGAAAAATATGAGAGCAAAAAGATACTAAACAACTGGTGGAAGGAAGACATAAAGTTCACCAAGAGGTCCAGGGGGGATATGCCATTTCAAATATGAGGGAGCCATACATGTATGTAATGATCCTATTATACAGGTTATATGAAGAAAAGGAGTATTCTCAATTCTCTGAGGCATGGCTACCCTTGGCATATTATATGTAAATATGGGGAAGAAAGTTCAATTAGGGATAGGTTATATCCAAATAGCTCATCCTGAAGATCACTCAAGAAAAATCTATGAAGCCAGATAACCCTCTCAAATTTCACATGGTGTCTTTTCACTTGGATGTATTATGTGCAAAAAATACTTTTCATGAGCTATCATTAAGCTGGCAGGTCTCCAAACTACTGGTTCATGTGTACTTCAACATGTTGTGGGCGAACATGTATAAAGAAATTTATTCCAAAATTTGTGACTCCCTCATTCCCACAATACACTTTCTTATATTTGGCCAAGAATACCCCAGATTATCAAAACAAGCCAAGAAGGTTTTGAATTGCATTGGAAATTGGTATTCTGAAGAAAAACACACATATCTAAGAATCTATGAAGCTATGATCCCACCAAATCTTCTGTCGATTTATGTGATTGAAAGATTGGTGGTGGGGTCGATTTGCTATGAAATGATCATGCAAGGATTTAATTCTACTCTTGTAAAAGAAAAAAAGAAACTATTCATTTCCTATAACTTTCAGATAGGGTATTAGGTTGTAAAGGATGCCAAGCATGCTAAGAAAGAAGGTCAAGTCTATTTGGAATATCGGTTCATGACAGGTAGGTACAAAAAACATGATCCTTAAGGATTGATATCAAAACATGCAGTGCATGTATTTTTGAATTGGTCATATTCCCATGAAAAATGGGAAGAGGAGTTGTTCACCAAAGATGCATGTGATTGGAAAGAGGTACAAAAGAGAAGGGCCAATCCTGGAGTAACCATTTTTGCATCCTTACGCGTGTAAGAATAGATCAAAATAGTAAAGGCCGGGGCATCCTCCAGTGCTGGATCGGGAGAATAAAAATCATGAAAAGAAGAGGATCTTATGATAGAAAAGGAAAGGAAGGCCATACTAGTAGAACATGATAAGATTTTGAAAGAAAAAGAAGAAGAGAGAAGGATTCGGGAAGAATAGAGACATAAAGAAGAAGAAGAAAATGAAGTAGAGAGACTCACTGAACAAAGGAAGAAAGATAAGAAACAACAAAGAGAGAAGGAATTTATTGAAAAAAGAAAAAGGGATAAAGAGGAACGAGCCTGACAAGAAGAGGATGAGGAGAAGAAAAAGTGAGAACACTGATGAATTGAAGAAACTCCACGATGAAGATAAAAAATGACCCAAAAAGGATAAGTTAGATCGATTGCTAAGAGAAGCATCAAGAGAAGGGAAAAAATGGTGAAGGACAACATGAACCAATTACTGGAAACAAGCTAGGCAAAGTCATTGAATTGATGAAGGAGGAAGACAAACAAGATGATTCTGTAGTCCCTATAATCAATTAAAAACATGAAACTAAGAAGAGCTCCACCATGTCACCAAAGGTGCAAAATATATAAGTAGAAGACCAGGAGGGTGGAAACAAAAGTGATGTTTCCCCAAAAGGGAATGACCCCCCTCATCAAAGCAATGATGATGATTCATCAAGCAGTGAGGATCCAGACACGGATTCACTTGGTCAACATGATCATGATGAATCGTTACCTGGAGTGAAAGGGGAGAAGATAAATGGAAAAGGAGATGAAAAATATTCTAACCTACAAACTAATTATGAAGGCACATAAGAAAAACAAGTTAGCAACCAAGATGGTAGCAACAAAGAAGAGGAAAATGATGTAATTCATGAGACAGAGAGCCACAAAGATGTTGAGGTTGGCTCAAAGAAGGAAAATTTAAATGAAGGGGAAACCAAATAGCCCGATGAGAACCCACCATATGATTCATCAATATTAGAGAAAGAGACTAAAGGGGATACCCAGGATAAGACCTAGTAGGCTATCACGATTGAGAAATATTCTGACCAAGCAAGGATTGAAATAGGTAATCAATCACGAGACAAAGAATCCTCCCAAGGCCCGATTTCATAGCGTTTTTACACACTAGGGGGTTTGAGAAACATATTTTCCTAGATAAATAAATCAATTCCCTAACCAATGGACAAAGTGGACAATTTAGATCTCTTTTCCAATGATCAAAAGCATAAATCAATAGTAAAAAGAACTCATAAGAAATATAAATTAACGCTGGACAATGAAGGAAGTAAGCATTGACGTGAAGAAGCCCAAATCAAGCCAACTTTAGTTTGTAGGTTTGGATATATACCATTCCTCTTATGACAAATCAGTGATGGAGGAGAGGGAACTGGAGTAGGCTAGGTTTGAGATTGATTCCCTCAAACACCAAGTACAATATCATTAAGGGGTTGGAGAAGCAACAAAATTAAAGGAATACTTATTGGAGTTGTGTGATAGTCTTTGGAAGACACAAGGAACTATGATAGAAAAGGAAGTAGCTATTCGGGAAGAATCCCTACTGCTAGGAATTACTTGTAAAGAAGTGCACATATGGGCTAAGAAAGGAGTTGGTATGATGGAAAAGATGGAATTTGTGCAGGCGATACAAAAGGAAAAGGGATTGGAAGGCCACAATATAGAGATGGTGTCGGATGAGCGGATATATAAAATATGCTCAACAACTAAGCATTGGGACAAAATCATTGATGAACTCATGGACATAATAGATGAGGAGTGGGCTCACTATAATCGAAGCTAAGACAAGATCAATCAATCGATGACAGGACTTTAACTACCTATTTTTGGGTCCCCCATAGATTTCTGACTAATTGATGATATGGAAGCTAATTTACAATGACAAGTCAACGGATAGAAGGAGTAGGTCCAACGGATTACTGCAATGGAGAATGGAAACGTGCAAAATCATGTGGTCAATCAAGTCAATATTGTGGAACAAATGGAGCAGATAATCGATTGCATGGAGAAGTGTACTCTGTGATACCGTGACAACAAGCATGAGCTGGCCATGTTGATGGATCAACACAACTTCCCATTCACTGAGAGTTGCACTCGAATCTTCAGAGAGTGGTCCGATAATGTTGAAGAACATGAAAGCCCAAAGACCCTTAGATCACCCGAGTCGTCATGACTCAAACTTATGATTATCTATTTTTGGTTGCCTATGTGGCAGTTTTCGCTAAGTTTTATTTTGTATAAATTAAAGGACCCTAGCGATAGAAAGGACCTTTTGGAATTTCAAAGATTTTATTTGTTATTTAATTATGGAACTATTTTAACAATTAATGGGAAGCTTTGTTGGAGCCTAAAGTGATTTTGAAATCTAATTGGTGATCTACGCGACATTGTGAACTATTCTGCTTTGGATCGTTGTGTGTCGATGTCTAGTAATCTTTTCATTTATCAAGCTATCTTGTGTTAATTTCTATTTTACATCAAATTCTCATCTTATGTTTAATATTCATGTTATTTCACGATACTTGTGACCCCGTATATAGAATTATTTATGTATCATTAACATGTTTCGTTAAAGATATTTGCATACACGTATAATCTCTATTGTGTATTTGTTTTGAGGAATTATTTCTAGTGAAGCTAGGAATATAACAATCAATTGGTTACTTGTTAACACAACTTCTTTAGAAGTTATATTTGAAAATAAATGTGTTATATTTCTCTTATTCATTTAATGGTTTGTTGTACTAATTATTTGAATCTATTTGTATGTGTCAAGTCATTCTAAAATAAACTTAGAAACACGTCCCTAAAAGAAAACCAATATTATGAACAAAATCAGGTAACTTTTAAAGCCCATCAAAACTCACCGGACTATCCATATGGAGAATCACACTACCCTAAATGAAGAATATTCTAATTGGGCCTCATCTTCAATTGTGATTCCTACTATCGAGTTAAAGAGAATTTAGACCCCTCAACACCTGGTATATGAAAATGCCCCATGAAATCAACTAAAAAGTAGGAAAAATGATACTTTGATATGTTTGAGATATAGTTCAGTTTGGTATACATTATAGTTCAAGGGGTACTCCTTTATTGGTTGGTTTCACTAATTTAGATTAGGTTGAGGACCCCGATGATCGAATTTCTATTGAAGGTTATGTTATCAGCCTTGGTTCCAGACCTATCACTTGGGCTTGTAAGAAACAATAGTCTATTGCTCATCTTCAACAAAAGTGGAGTACCGAGCAACGATTAATGCAAGTCAAGAAGCCTTGTGGTTTCAACAAATCCTTTTAGAGTTTGGATTCTAGCAGCAACATCCGACCACCCTCTGGTGTGACAATCAAAGTGCCATCAAGCTCACCAAATATCTAATTCAACATCAACACAACAAACACATCAAGATACACATGCACTTCATCAGAAAGCTCATTCATGATTGAGTTATTGAAGTCCTCTTTTTTCCTATAGAAGATCAAGTTGTAGACATTTTCATAAAGTCTCTTATAGAAGCGAATATTTCCAAACTTCAATCTATATCAGGAGTTCAAGAAATTGTCATTAAGTGGGGACAGGCTCTAATGGATCCTTCCTTCTCCTATTGTGTCACATTTGTAAATCCTTCAATCCTATCCCAAGTTGTTCTTAAGGGGGGATTCTAGGATATTTAGACACTCGGTAGTTAGTTGAGATCACCTTGGTCTAATGTGTCTTTAGGTAAAAGTGTGCTTCTTAGTGTGTTTATTTAGCATGCATTAGTAGTTATGTAATCCGACGATCATGATATGTTCTATACATAGAGTGGTCTGACGACTCATCTTCTTCTTGATCTTAATGGCTATATTGATTCGTGACTTAACACCTGATTGGTCCATGATCTCTATTTAAAGAGCATGGCAAGTCATTTTCTAATGGTCGATTGTGAGAAACTCTCTTGTAAATATTTTTCTTTTGCATTGATATATTTCCTCAAGTGGCCATGTTGATTGGGGCCATGAAGTGTTTCCCTGTTTGAGGGTTTTGATAATGTAAAAATATTAGTGTGTTGATCTTTAATCTGGTTGTGTGAGTGGTTACTAAATGTGTTCATCTTGTATGAGAATACCATGTTTTTTCAAACAAAGAGAAATGCTACCATTACTAAGATTCTAAGGATGTCCTCCTTTTTTCCAAGCTATGTCAACCTTATTGATAATCAAAACTTAATGGAAGAAATCATTGAAGAAGAAATACTTATAGTCTTATATAGCTTTCAAAAAGATAAGAGTCTCAAGCCTCATGGGATTCCAATCAAATTTTTTTTGGGGGTGTGTTATCCCCGATTTTAGGGATAACTAAGGATATGATTTCTCGAGGCCCTCAGGTGGCATACATGGAATACTGAGAGAAATCTTGACCACAAATTTCCACTTGCATAGATAGAAGCCCACTTCACCACCACAGTTCTAGGTTCATCATGAGGGTATCCACCACACCATCTAGGATATCGAATCTTTCCTCATGAGGTACAAGACAAGTAATATGGTGAGTTTCATTCCAATATTTGAGGCATTTTAGTTTGTTTCATTTAACACTTCTTTTGATTATGTAACGTCTGCTTGGAAATTATGCTCTTTTCCCTTTTTCACCTTGGTGGTTGACATTGTGCCCTAGTAAGTGGTCATCCTTAGGGATTGGTTTTATACTGAGAGGTACCCTTGATGAGTCATCATGCCATTCCTGACCATACTTGTCACTTTCCACACTTTGTCCCCCCATCTCCTTACCTTTTGGGTTTTCGTGTGTATTGACCCAAGAAAGGGTTGTCCCTCATTTGATGGGAAGAAGGGGTTGAAGGCCTAGAGGGGAGATGGATGGAAAAATATAAAATCCTAATTATGAACCTTACATATGCCCTCCTAAAGAGGTCTTGAGAGGAATGCAACGCTTCTCCTAAAAAATCAAAGACCTGGAAAAACAAACACATAACATAAATGTCCCACTTGATTGAGGGATTTACACAAAGTGCATTACAAGCTAGACTATATCCCCATGGAACTATGTGTACTTCTCTCTTCAAGTGACACTTTGGTACTTCCCCCAACCTAATTGATTCACCCTAGGGAGTACCTAGTGTTTGGACCTTAATTAATTAATGGCAATGAATGGGCTTGGAAAAAGGATGCATTAAAAATGAAGGTGCAACACAC
>ML884558.1:14589-24749 GCA_009831015.1 Picea engelmannii | reverse complement strand
TCCACCAACTCTTCTCTTCTTTATTTCCTTCTTTCAATATTCTACAAGCACATAGCCACAAGAACCCAATCCACATAGGACAGGAGATCTGCACGCACCTCACCAGATCCTCCTTCCCCGAGCTAGGTTCAAGCACAAATCCTTCTTACAATCTGCACACAAGCTTCTTACAATCACTTGCACTTAGCTCTACAAGTTCTTAACACACAGTATGCACGAAGCATCCATAATTGTTTGCACTTAGCTCACCGACCACATTACACATCTAGGTCTCTCTTATTTACATTGCCTAGATTTCTATTTATACATTAGAAAAGGGCCTAAACATGGGTAAAACCATGGGTTGACATCCCATACCCATTACATAAACCCTAAACCTAAAAATTCCCTAAGAAGGGGATGAAATCCCGTGATCTCCGCTTCGCCTTGTGCTCTGCCTTCGACCAGCCTGTCGAAGTCCCAAAACTGGTCAATGTGATCCAAAACTTGGCCAAGGCCAACATGCCCCCAACACTCACCTGTGACTTATCCCGATTCACTCTGATCTGGGTAACTCTGCTTCAAATGCCTCTAGCTTGGCTCGAGCTGCTTCGACATGTTGCTTCACCAAAGCCTCCTGCTCGATGAACTCTTGAATAACCTTCTCTGTCATAGGTTCTTCCAAGCATTGTTCCACTGTGGTGACCACTTGTTCCAGTTCTGCACCTTGTCCTTCAATCTCCTAAAAAATTATGAAAGTTTCATTCTGCACTGGCTGGAGTCACTGAGTCACTTCCATGACCTTGCTTTAGATATCATGGACTTGTTGTTGAACCGTGTGTTGTTCTTGGGATTGTTTCATCTTCTCTACCACTGGTAGTGGCTTCAACTGCGCTTGCGTCATTTCTTCTTGGCCTCCTGAAGCTGTGACTCCAGTGTCCTTATCTTAGGATCCTCTGCAAGGCACTCGTAAGTCTACGAACTTTGAATGTGGAGTTTTTTACATTCTAAGGCCAATGCCTTGATTCTCTAGACTACGATCCGGGCAGTTTCTTCTCTCTAGTATTGCACTTCCTGTGGAGTTCTTGGTACTACTTGTAACTCTAGTTCTTCTATCCTTTGTTGGAGCTGCTAAATGGCTTTGGAAAGCTTCCCTACTTGGCTTTCCACTGGTTCTTCTTCCATCTGTTCTAATTCCTTCACAGATATTTCTCTAGTGATTGCTTCTCTAACTCCAATCTGTTGTGCGAGAAGTTGTTCCTTCTCCTTCTAGATATGCATTCTATCCTCTACAAACTTGGCTTGGATGTCATATTTTTCCTATTGCACAACCCAACATTGTTCTATTGCTTCCTCTTTTTATTTCTTTAAGTCCTTTGTGGCTTGCTCTTTTTCTTCCTGAACACAACGAAGGAGAGCTTTAGTCGCATCTGCTATTTGGCGTAGCTGGGCAGGTTCATCTCCCAACTATGTTCCTTTTGATGAAGAGGGTGCAGTAGATACTGTGTGGCTAGAGTAGAGGGCTTGTTGTACCCCTTTCAACTCTGCTTCAATTCTTTAATACATGGTCTCTTATTTGGCTTCATTGCACTGTAAGATATCTTCTGAGGTATCTGAGACAAAGACGATGATGAAATCTATGTCATGCATCGTTAGCACAATCTGCATATGTGATTTAGTAGCTTTGGACTTCTTCCATGATGTAGGTTTCATGGGGGAAACATTTCTTTTCTTTGAGGTATCGGCTTCGTCCATAGGATCTCTTGGAAGTGTTACTTCGCTTTGTTACTACTTGTCTTCTTCTGCTTTGTCTACTTGGTCGTCACCTCCCCCTCCAGGTGAGTCTAAAGCAGTCTCTTTTGATGCATTGTTTAGGTCCTGTACCTCTTCCTTTTTATTCCTTCTACTACTATTGGGTTCATCATACTCTTCGCGAGTAACCACAGGACTTCCAATGAGGTCAGGGTCGGACAATTCTGCCTAGTCAATTGGTATAAAGAACTCTGCAGGCCATTCCTTAGTTTTTTCTTCCATGTCCTTCTCTGTGAGTTTATAGTAACTCTGCAACTCTTCTTTATGTTTGTCTCCACACATAGTGATATAAATGAAATGTCTATCTGCGTGGAACTTCACAAATGGTCTGAACCTGTGTAGGGTGCTCGGTGTCATCCAAGGGAAAGATTCAATAGCTCTCTTCCATTGTAGGTAGTAGGTGTGGAACACCACATTTGACTTCCATTGTTTCTCCATGTCACTTGAATACCAAGCATGGTGAGCTTCGTAGCTGAGGGTTCTGGTGGCTCAATCTCAGGGAAGGTCACACCTTCCGGCATTTCCCAAGAAATGAAAGTGATGATGATCAGCAGCCAACTGAAGTGGAACTCGTATCCCTAATCCTGAGCTTCACGAAAGTCTTTCTCTAACTGGTTAACGAGGTAGCTCACCCAACTCATTTGTATCCCTTCCACGCATTTTCCCACGAGGTCAACAACGAACCTTGTGACCTGCATGGGTATGTTCTTCCTTACTATCTTACTAGTGATCATCTGGCAGGCTAGGTGCACTGCGCCATTCTAAATGGAAGCTAACTTCTAGACTTGATTCCCCTTTTCCACATCGCCATATGTATCTTTAATTTTCTACGCCAAGGCGTAATCTGCAGCCTTCCCTGGATAAAATTCTTGTGGGTCTGGTCCTTGCATGCTTAATCCGGTGATTCGATTGATCAACCCTGGATCTACAATGATATGTCTGTCCAGCCACAGATAACCTCCATGGAAGAAAGACAACAAGAGTTTAACACATGTGTTAACCTCCTCCATGGATGCCATGGACGCCTCCAATGGTCATATTACTTTGTCATGGAAAAGTGTCAATCTACAATGTTCTGATATCCCGGCGAAGTTCTAGTTCTACGAACCTTCCTTCTACAAAGTCCTCCTTGGAACTTCCTGTAATTTTTCTAACTTTGCTTTCTTCTTGCTGAGCTTTCTGGCTTTCTTTCCTATAATCTGAGTCACTGGTTTCCTCTTTCCATTATTGTTCTTATATCTTCTTGGCATAGTATCTTTGCACTGTGGAGGGTCTTTCATAGGGTTAAAGGGTAATACTTATTCTCTTTCTAGGGTAGGTGCTCTACTCTCTTGTATAGACAGGTGCTTCAAGTCTTCCTGTGTTGTTTCAACTTTGACATATAGATCTCTGGTCCTTAGTAGCTTTAACTGGTCCTCTTACTCTTTTAGTAAGTGTGTTATTCTCCTAGCCATGAAATCTCTTAGTTATTGCTTTTTTTGTTCTAGATCCTCCTTTTCTTGTTTCCTTTGTATTTGATCTTTCTCAATCGAGGTTTTTCCTAGCAAAATAGCAAATGGGTCATTGTTCTCAACAAACTTAACGATCTCAAATTACTCTTTTGTTGAAGTTCCACGAGCACTCATAGATGTATGGGTAAGTCTTCCACATAGGGTTATCAGCTTTCCTCTAAATAATCCTATTCCTCCCAATGAAGGAACCATAGCAGGCTTTCCCAAAATTTCCCAAGTTATTTCTGTCATGATATTCACCCATGTTTCCTCATCCAGAACACAATCTATGTCGAAGTCTCCTATTCTTGTTTCAATGCATTCCTTCTCGTTTAAGATCTCCGATAAGTTGATATCTCTGTGATCGTTTAGGGTTTCTTTCATCTGCAATAATACAGTCTCTGATTCTTTCTAGGGTTCTATCATATCCTTAGTTTCTTGGCCTGTCTCGTGGTTTTCTTGTCTCATATTCATATTTTCAACTTTAGCAATCATTCTAGGGCAATCCAAAACTTCATGGTCCATAGCTTTGCAACAAAGACAACTAGGACCTCTACCAGGGAATTCCTTAGCAAGATGTCCCGGTCTTCTGCAACTATAGCAAAGAGTTAATTCTCTCTTTCTTTTAAATGACCCCCAACCTTTCATGTACTGCGCACTGGGATCATAGTAACTAACCTGCAAAAAATTCTTTCTAGGATCCTACATCCATTTGTTGGTCCAAACATTCTTTCTATGCATAGGAATAACATATCTTTCACTATTTTTATCAGATCTAGTCTTGTATAATCTTCTTTCTTCTAGTTGTACCCTAGTTTTCAGACTATGACATAATCTACTAGACATACCTAGATTCATTCTTTCGGAACAAAAATTTTCACTTATCTTACCTTTCTCAGATCACAAAGCTTTAATATCTTACCTCTTTTTCCTTTCTTAGCATAGAGCTTCGCAGTCAATTAGAATATTGCACACTAAAGCAACATATCTATGCACATATCTTTCTTTTCTTAAGTTCCCAACAATCATAGTTTCAGGTCCCAACAACGGAACCATTTTTTGGCATAGGGGTAGACCCAGGATTCAACGCTTCAACAACGCACCAACAAAACCCTAACTACCGACCCTTTCGGAAACACCTGTGAAGAAGATGAAGTCTCACCCGAGGTAGAGGCAGGGGTGGTTGCAGGAATCAAGTGTCTACAACCTAGCTGGAACAAAGATCTGTGATTACAACACTTAACATAGCACTTAGCAGTTAACATTCATCAGTATTTAACCCTTATTCACATCGCAGGTCGAAACCCTTGTTACAGAGCAGCGCAGTATTCAACAAGATCTAATACATCCAAGCACTTAGCATATAGAAATAGATCAGATCTAGCATTCATTCACATTACTAAGCACTAAGATACTATATCAGATGCATCTAGCATATATCATTGCACTAAGAATAAATCACATTAATAACATAACAACTATATTGCACAAGGCAACCACAACATAAGATATGCGTGGCTCACCCCTGTGTGGGGCTACGTCCACGAACTCTTCTCTTCTTTATTTCCTTCTTTCAATCTTCTAAAATCACAGAGCCACAAGAACCCACTGTGCATAGGACAGGATATATGTGCACACCTCACCAAATCCTCCTTCCCCAAGCTAGGTTCAAGCACAAATCCTTCTTACAATCTGCACACAAGCTTCTTAAATTCACTTGCACTTAGTTATGCAAGTTATTAACACACAGTATGCATGAAGTATCCACAACTTTTCTCACTTATCTCACTGGCCACATCACAAATCTAGGTCTCTCTTACTTACATCACCTAGCTTTCTATTTATACATTACAAAAGGTCCTAAACATGGGTAAACCCATGGGACGACATCCCATAGCCGTTACATAAACCCTATGCCCAAAAATGCCCTAAGAAGGGGCCTAAATCCCATGATATCCACTTCACCTTGCACTCCACCTTCGACCAGCCTGTCGAAGTCCCAAAACTGGTCAACGTGACCAAGGTTCTCCAAAACGTGGTGAAGGGCCAACAAACAGTGACCTGTGAATGGGGCCAGCGTTGAAATTTTTTCAAATTGTTTCTATATGCACTAAAATTTGAAATGGATAGACTATTCGTGTGCCTTAATGATATGGGAGGCTTTCTGAACTCAAATTTGACACACACACTTACTTTCTTCCATCATAAATTCATCATGTATATATTTGACCCTAATTTTCTTTCAAAGTACACAAATTGGTTGACGCAAGTTTTAAGTTTTCATCAGTATTTCTTCATTTTTCTTTTAGGTTCTACATTAATGTATATATAATGTATCTATGTCATAGTTGTGATGAAAAATCCCTCTTTTTCATTGATTTCTTAATCAACACCATAAAAATACTAGAGGCGGGCAACATTGACATGTGAATGGGTCCAACATTGAAATATTTTCAAATTGTTTCTGTATGCATTGAAATTTGACATGGATAGACTATTCACATGCCTTAACGATATGGGAGGGTTTTTGGACTCAAATTTGACTCACACACCCACTTTCTTCCATCAACATATCATCATGTAAACCATAAACCCTATTTTTCATTTGTTCTAGTAGATATGTTAATGATTCCTAATTTCATATTTGTATTTGACTCAAGGTACAACTAGCTTGCAAAGTATAAAATTTTAATTTCAATTTGATAAACCAAATATGAAATGAATCCAAGCATCATTTGATATCGTCACAAAAGAGACGAATGTAAATAATCTTGCAACAAATTAGTTATACTATCGATGAAAAAATTTTGTCAATAGTATAGCTAATTCATTGCAAGAATGTGTCCTTGAATGGTGTTACATGGTTTGCAAGGAGTGTAGGGTTTATATGGTCAAATTTTAGTGTATTATATAAGAACAATCTCTATTCCAAACCTCAAAATGGATAGTACAATATCTTGTTCATAAGACAAATATTTTTTGCGTGTTTCCTTTGTGGTGGCTCAAGCCCCCAGTACACATGATGCATGACAATGAAATGTAACAATTTCACTATTGAATGATAGTGTTATGTCACCCATGGTAAGGAAATAACATAAGGTTCTTAGGTCCTATTTGAATCTTCTTAGAATTGAGATTTGTTACATAGTCCTTGAAAAAAGACAAAATACTTATGTAGCGGATATTTGGTCTTTGTGTGGGACATTTTATGCCATTAGTATGATTTGTACAAAAATAATGGATCTTGGGGACTACACCATGGTCAAAGAATGAGGAACAAGGAATGGAAATCGTACTAGGACTAGACATGGGCAACAGTGACCTGTGAATGGGGCCAACGTTGAAATTTTTTCAAATTGTTTCTGTATACACTAAAATTTTTCCTGGATATACTATTTGCATGCCTTAATGATATGGAAGGGTTTTTGGACTCAAATTTGACTCACACACCCACTTTCTTCCATCATCAATTCATCATGTATATATTTGAACCTAATTTTCTTTCAAAGTACACAAATTGGTTGACGCAAGTTTCAAGTTTTCATCAGTATTTTTCCATTTTTATTTCAGGTTCTACATTAATGTATATACAATGTATCTGTGTCATAGTTGTGATGAAAAATCCCTCTTTTTCATTGATTTCTTAATCAACACCATAAAAATACTAGAGGTGGGCAACAGTGACATGTGAATGGGGCCAACATTGAAATTTTTTCAAACTGTTTCTCTATGCATTGAAATTTGACATGGATAGACTATTTGCATGGTTTATGGACTCAAATTTGACTCACACGCCCACTTTCTTCCATCATCATATCATCATGTAAACCATAAGCCCTATTTTTCATATGTTCTAGCAAATATGTTAATGATTCCTAATTTCATATTTGTATTTGACTCAAGGTACAACTAGCTTGAAAAGTAACAAATTTTAATTTCAAGTTGATAAACCAAATATGAAATGAATCCAAACATCATTTGATATTGTCGCAAGTGAGACGAATGTAAATAATCTTGCAACGAATTAGCTATACTATCGACGAAAAAAATTCGTCGATAGTATAGCTAATTCGTCGCAAGAATGTGTCTTTGAATGGTGTTACATGGTTTGTAAAGAGTGTAGGAATTATATGGTGCAATGTAGTGTATTCTATAAGAACAATCTCTATGCCAAACCTCAAAATGGATAGTACCATATCTTGTTCATAAGACAAATATTCTTTGTACGTTTCCTTTGTGGTGGCTCAATCCCTCAGTACACATGATGCACGACAATGAAATGTAAAAATTTGGCTATTGAATGATAGTGTTATGTCACCCATGGTTAAGGAAAGAAATAAGTTTCTTAGGTCCTATTTGAATCTTCTTAGAATTGAGATTTGTTACATAATCCTTGAAAAAAGACAAAAGACTTATGTAGTGGATATTTGGTCTTTGTGTGGGACATTTTATGCCATTAGTATGTTTTGTACAAAAATAATGGATCTTGGGGACTACACCATGGTCAAGGGACAAAAAATATTAGGACCTTAGGACCAAAACAAAGCTTTTGAAGTTTAAGGGCCATGAAATAGGCCTCAAACAAACATGTAGAATCTTTGTAAGGTACAATTTTCCTGTGAGTGGGATATGGATGCCATAAGAATTTTTTCACACCACATATGGTCAGAGTCAAGGCTTATAACATCATTGAGGGAGGAAAATAAGGGCTTTATGTTGTAAACAAACATTTATTTTACTTAATGGCCAAGAAGAAGGTCTCCAATTCAGAATGTGGGAACCATTAATATATTTTTCATATCAAAATAAGAATGGATCTCCTAACATATACTGTGGCCAATGGAGGATCAAAACAAAGGCCTTAGGCCCTACACAAATTTCTCATGATTAATAGCCATGAAAAAGGCCTTAAAACACCGCACTAATCCTCTCTTCGAAATTTTTGGCCATTGGGTGGGATATGCACACCACTCACAAGTTTTATGCACCATGTAAGGCACATGGGATCTTGTCCATGGTCAGGGAGTAAGATAGGCCCTATTTGAATGTTGTAAGTATTAGGATTCATGTTGTAGTCCTCAAATAACCGCACAAGACTTGTGTAGGGGATATTTATCCTATGTGGGGAATATTTGACACCATTAATATGTATTATACAATAAGAATGGGTCTTTGGGCCTTAGGCCATAAATGAAGCTTTCTTGTGATAAATGGCCATGGAAAATGTCTTTGAATAGGAATATGGACAAAATTAGTATGTTTTTAACAATAAGAATGGGTATTAGAATTACCTCCACCATGGTCAGGGGAGGAAAATGATATATTTAGGTCCTAGAGAAATCTACTTAGGGTATTTACCATGGCCAGAGAATGAACATAAGATGATTATTCCTTGTTTAAATATTCTCAGGAGAGAGCTTCGTGATGTAGTCATCAAAAAACTAGACAAGATCTATGCAGGGGATATTTCACCTTTGTGAGGTATCTTTAGCATTATTGATATTTTTTTTAAAGAGAAATAGTGGATCTTAGGGACTATACCATGTTGAAGGGAGGAAAGCAAGGAACTTGGGTCCAAAATGAATCTTTTTTAGTTTAAGGGCCATGCACTAGGCTTTGAACAACCATGTATATCCTTTCTAAATAATCTTTAGCATATAAGTGGGATATGGGTTCCATTAGGAGTTTATTCACACCACATATGGGATTAAATGCATATACCATCATTGAGGGATGAAAACAAGTGCCTTAGGCCCTAAACGAATCTTTCATGTGTTTAATGGCCATGAAAAAGGGCTCCAACTAGGAATATGGGCACCATTAGTATGTTTTTAACAATAAGAATGGGTCATAAGAACTCTACCATGACTAGAGAGGAAAAAAACAGCCTTAGGTCCTAGACATATTTTCTTTGGCTCATTGGCCATTAACAAGACCTCAAACTACCACATCTATCCTATTTAATAGACCATGGTGCTTGGGTGGGATATGAGTGTCATTCACAAGTCAAGGGCCATGAACTAGGCCTCAAATAACCATGTAGATCTTATTTAAGAGATATTTGACCTTCCGGTGGGATATGGGTGTCATTAGGAATTTTTTTGCACCATATATGTAATTCAAGGTTTATATCATCACTAATTAGCGAGGTTGTCCCCTTGAAGTAGCTTCGTTTTCATCAACTCTTTATCATTATCAAGGAATGGAGCTACTTATTTATATTCTTATGTTATTTGTCGACTTTGGTTCATAACAACAAGGGTGTCCACTATCCCCTCTTCTATTCTTATTGGTATCCAAAGGACTAATAAGGATCATTAAATCATACAAAAAAATGGGAAAATAAAAGAACTAAAATTAGGTAGAAATATTTTTCTTTCACATGTATTGTTTGTAGATGTTGTCCTCTTATAATTTGGAGTTGGTTCTATTAAGAAAAATTCTTGTATTAAAGAATCACTTTTTATTTATTGAATCTATAGGTAAGGAAGTAAACATGCATAGATATTGTGTTTCTTTTAATGGTTTGACTCATAGACAGAAAATAGAGGTGGTCTAAATTTTACCTTTTCAAGTATTATATTTTAGCTAAGGGTTCAAATACTCGGGCTTCAAACTAAAATCCAATGGATATGTCTCTAGGGATTGGACCCTAGGGATAGTTATTTATGGTGGGTGGTTAACTCTCATAACATTAGAATTGGAAGATTTCCTTGTTTATTAGCATTTCTTAGCATACATTCCAATTGGTATACTAGAGGAAAGAAGAGGAAAATGTTTCAGTTTTTCTATAAGGGAAGAAATGAAATGAGGATTCCCTTAGTAAAATGGATAAGAATTGCAAAACCAAAATCCCTTGGAGGTTAGGAATTAAAAAAA
>ML884558.1:0-13897 GCA_009831015.1 Picea engelmannii | reverse complement strand
AACATAGAGGATATAGACAACAAAATATTTTTAAAAATGATTGGAAGAATTGGAGAGACTAGAGAAGAACATGCTTTGTGAAATATTTAAATGAGAAATGATCAATATTATGGTGAAAAGTTATGATGCAAACAAGATCAAGAAGTAATATTTTGAAGATGGCATGCTGGATGAGACTGAACCCATTTAGCTCTAATGTTTTCTGACATTCTTCCCCACAGACTTATACTGAAACAAATATCTATTTTTTGTTCGCTGAGAAGACCCGCAAACCCTTTTTGAAGCGTCGTTATTATAGCAAACTTGTCGCAACATCTGTCAAATGCAACATATTTATAGATTTTGTAAGGTCACAATTCCGACGTAAAAAAGTCCTAAGTGACCGTTGGTATTTTGACTTGGTGATCATACTAAGGTGACCGTTGGAGGGGAAAACCTAGTTTCCAAAACGTCGCAATTGCGACATATATCTTCACAAACGTGGCAAGAGAGATGTTCCAGTGGAAAACGTGGCAAGAGAGACGATCAAGTGGAAAACGTGGCAAGAGTGACGTTAATGTGGCAAGAGAGACGTTAACGTGGCAAGAGAAACATCAACGTGGCAAGATCGACATTATCGGGCAACATGATTTTTTTTTTTTTAAATTTCCTCTATTTTGTGACAATATGGACAATTTTGTCCATAACGCCGCAAATAAAACGTCGAAATTTTTACAATATGTACTAGTGTATCCACTGCACTAGGGGTTCTCTCCTCCCTCTCAGGCCAGAGAGCCTCATCCAAACCCACAGAAAGCCTCGTCCAAACTTCACAGAGAGCCCCCATAAACAGAACTCAACTCATTACCTCCGTCCAAACCTCACAGAGAAAACCCGTGGAAATAGGGAGCCTCATCCAAACCCGAACCAAGACTGAGAAAACTGGCCACAACCAGAACTCAAATGATGAGAAAATACCTCACAGGGATCCCCTAGCTCATCCAAATCTGAACCTGAAAGAATATGTTCGTCTCCATGCACGGGGGCTCGAATATGGAACAATTTGTGTTTTGGGTTTTGGTCTCCAAGTCCTGCACGCTCAAATTTGATTATACTAGCATGAGAACTGCATTATTGGAGTGTATATTTAACCTATTTTCATAGATATTAATGAAGTTATGCTAATTCGTTCTTATTTTGTCTTCATCCACCAAAAATATAATGCACACATTGTTATTACAATGGTTCAAAAATTCACATTAAAACTATTAGAACACCCTTTATATGGAATATTTGGTCCAAGAATGGGATGGTGTCCTTATTAAAAGGATTTCCACACCAATAGTGGGTCTCTTGGCCCAATCCATGTTTTTAGGTCTAAAATCAGTGGCTTCTAATGCAATATAAACTTCTTCTAGGTCATCGTGTGTGCCAAAAACCTAACTTTTTAGGCCATAGTATATAGTTCTATGGACCAAATATTTAGTGTGAAGTAGATGGGTCTCAGGTATTCAACACATGGGCATAATTACAAGGTCATAGGCATCATGGATGCGTCTTAGGTCATTAATCATAATTAAAGGGGGGAAACAAGAGCCTTCGACCCTAAACCTTAATTAGAAAGCTCAAGCATCAAGGATGAGTCCTCAAACCACCACATATTACCTTTATAGGGTATCATTAATGTCCAAATGGGATATGGGATCCATGACTAGGTTATTTATGAACCAATAATTAGTATTAAGGTCTAATGAATGTCAAGGGAGAGAAATAATGGCCTTATGTCCTAAATGAAGAGTCTCGAGTCAAGCACCAAAAAGAAAAACCATGAATATTCTCAAGTTATATCATTGAAATCATCCTTAAACCATGACACAGGACCTTCATATGGTATCTTGGGCATACTAGAGGGATATGGGTGCCATGATTAAACCACAACAAAGGCCCTAAAAAATAACATGTCTCGGTTGCACACATGACATAGTTATTGGGTACATGGTTAGGGTTTTGTAGTAGTTGAGTGGGATATGAGGCTCCATTCTAGGCATAATGTGTTGTGAAAAATGCCTCCAACCATGAAACATGCCCTCTTTGTGGGTTCTTTTACCTTGGAGTGGTCTTCCAGGTGCCATTAGGTGGTTTTGTGCAAAATGAATGTGTTTAGAGGCCTTTACCGTGCCCAAATAAGGAAAATAAGTCCCCTGCCCTTACAAGACATTTTTAGTGCTAAATATTTCATTTTGAAACATGTCAAGGTGAGGGAGTCATCTTCGCCTTTATGAAATTTAGAATTTAAGAAGGATCTAAACTACTTGATTTATGAAATTTTAAATATTGTTTACCAAACATATACCACTTAAATTTAAGAATTTAATATTTCTATTGCTTAAAAAATTGAATTTGTTTAACAAGCTTGGCCATTAAGCAAAAAAAAACTTCATTTAGGGAAGAAGGCCCTGATTTTCTTCCCTAGGTGATGATATAAACCTTGAATTACATATATGGTGCAGAAACATTCCTAATGGCACCCATATCCCACTGGAAGGTCAAATATCTCTTAAATAATATCTACATGGTTTAGGGTTTAGGGTATATCCATATATCCTTGAATTTGAGAACTTTCATAAGGGATATATGGATATATGGCCTATTTATAAGGAATATATGGAATTTGGGTGGGATATCATGGTCACCATTCACAAGTTTTGGGCATAATGTATAACAAAGAACATAAGGTGCATAGGCCCTATTTGAATCTTCTCAAGACCGATATTTTGATGTAATCCTTAAAGAACCACACAATATCTATGATGTAGGGTATCTTTGGAACCATTGGTACGTTTTCATAATAAGAATAGGTCTCAAGGTGTGTACCATGACTAGAGAGGAAAAAGAGAGCCTTAGGTCCTAAACATATTTTCCTTGGCTCATTGGCCATTAACAAGGACTCAATCCACCACATCTATCATATTTAATAGACTTATATGGTGCTTGGTTGGGATATGGGTGCCATTCACAATTTTTTCACACCATGTGTGGAACTTAGGTCTTGTCCATGGTCAGGGAAAGAACATATTTAAGAGATATTTGACCTTCTAGTGGGATATGGGTGCCAAGGTTGTTTCAAAGTGATTATTATTTTTTTAATTCCTAACCTCCAAGGGATTTTGGTTTTGCAATTCTTATCCATTTTACTAAGGGAATCCTCATTTCATTTCTTCCCTTATAGAAAAACTGAAACATTTTCCTCTTCTTTCCTCTAGTATACCAATTGGAATGTATGCTAAGAAATGCTAATAAACAAGGAAATCTTCCAATTCTAATGTTATGAGAGTTAACCACCCACCATAAATAACTATCCCTAGGGTCCAATCCCTAGAGACATATCCATTGGATTTTAGTTTGAAGCCCGAGTATTTGAACCCTTAGCTAAAATATAATACTTGAAAAGGTAAAATTTAGACCACCTCTATTTTCTGTCTATGAGTCAAACCATTAAAAGAAACACAATATCTATGCATGTTTACTTCCTTACCTATAGATTCAATAAATAAAAAGTGATTCTTTAATACAAGAATTTTTCTTAATAGAACCAACTCCAAATTATAAGAGGACAACATCTACAAACAATACATGTGAAAGAAAAATATTTCTACCTAATTTTAGTTCTTTTATTTTCCCATTTTGTTGTATGATTTAATGATCCTTCTTAGTCCTTTGGATACCAATAAGAATAGAAGAGGGGATAGTGGACACCCTTGTTGTTATGAACCAAAGTCGACAAATAACATAAGAATATAAATAAGTAGCTCCATTCCTTGATAATGATAAAGAGTTGATGAAAATGAAGCTACTTCAAGGGGACAACCTCGCTAATTAGTGATGATATAAACCTTGAATTACATATATGGTGCAAAAAACTTCCTAATGACAACCATATCCCACCGGAAGGTCAAATATCTCTTAAATAAGATCTACATGGTTATTTGAGGCCTATTTCATGGCCCTTGACTTGTGAATGACACTCATATCCCACCCAAGCACCATGGTCTATTAAATAGGATAGATGTGGTAGTTTGAGGTCTTGTTAATGGCCAATGAGCCAAAGAAAATATGTTTAGGACCTAAGGCTATTTTTTCCTCTCTAGTCATGGTAGAGTTCTTATGACCCATTCTTATTGTTAAAAACATACTAATGGTGCCCATATTCCTAGTTGGAGGCCTTTTTCATGGACATTAAACACATGAAAGATTCGTTTAGGGCCTAAGGCACTTTTTTTCATCCCTCAATGATGGTATATGCATTTAATCCCATATGTGGTGTGAATAAACTCCTAATGGAACCCATATCCCACTTATATGCTAAAGATTATTTAGAAAGGATATACATGGTTGTTCAAAGCCTAGTGGATGGCCCTTAAACTAAAAAAGATTCATTTTGGACCCAAGTTCCTTGCTTTCCTCCCTTCAACATGGTATAGTCCCTAAGATCCACTATTTCTCTTTAAAAAAACATATCAATAATGCTAAAGATACCTCACAAAGGTGAAATATCCCCTGCATAGATCTTGTCTAGTTTTTTGATGACTACATCACGAAGCTCTCTCCTGAGAATATTTAAACAAGGAATAATCATCTTATGTTCATTCCCTGGCCATGGTAAATACCCTAAGTAGATTTCTCTAGGACCTAAATATATCATTTTCCTCCCCTGACCATGGTGGAGGTAATTCTAATACCCATTCTTATTGTTAAAAACATACTAATTTTGTCCATATTCCTATTCAAAGACATTTTCCATGGCCATTTATCACAAGAAAGCTTCATTTATGGCCTAAGGCCCAAAGACCCATTCTTATTGTATAATACATATTAATGGTGTCAAATATTCCCCACATAGGATAAATATCCCCTACACAAGTCTTGTGCGGTTATTTGAGGACTACAACATGAATCCTAATACTTACAACATTCAAATAGGGCCTATCTTACTCCCTGACCATGGACAAGATCCCATGTGCCTTACATGGTGCATAAAACTTGTGAGTGGTGTGCATATCCCACCCAATGGCCAAAAATTTCGAAGAGAGGATTAGTGCGGTGTTTTAAGGCCTTTTTCATGGCTATTAATCATGAGAAATTTGTGTAGGGCCTAAGGCCTTTGTTTTGATCCTCCATTGGCCACAGTATATGTTAGGAGATCCATTCTTATTTTGATATGAAAAATATATTAATGGTTCCCACATTCTGAATTGGAGACCTTCTTCTTGGCCATTAAGTAAAATAAATGTTTGTTTACAACATAAAGCCCTTATTTTCCTCCCTCAATGATGTTATAAGCCTTGACTCTGACCATATGTGGTGTGAAAAAATTCTTATGGCATCCATATCCCACTCACAGGAAAATTGTACCTTACAAAGATTCTACATGTTTGTTTGAGGCCTATTTCATGGCCCTTAAACTTCAAAAGCTTTGTTTTGGTCCTAAGGTCCTAATATTTTTTGTCCCTTGACCATGGTGTAGTCCCCAAGATCCATTATTTTTGTACAAAACATACTAATGGCATAAAATGTCCCACACAAAGACCAAATATCCACTACATAAGTCTTTTGTCTTTTTTCAAGGATTATGTAACAAATCTCAATTCTAAGAAGATTCAAATAGGACCTAAGAAACTTATTTCTTTCCTTAACCATGGGTGACATAACACTATCATTCAATAGCCAAATTTTTACATTTCATTGTCGTGCATCATGTGTACTGAGGGATTGAGCCACCACAAAGGAAACGTACAAAGAATATTTGTCTTATGAACAAGATATGGTACTATCCATTTTGAGGTTTGGCATAGAGATTGTTCTTATAGAATACACTACATTGCACCATATAATTCCTACACTCTTTACAAACCATGTAACACCATTCAAAGACACATTCTTGCGACGAATTAGCTATACTATCGACGAATTTTTTTCGTCGATAGTATAGCTAATTCGTTGCAAGATTATTTACATTCGTCTCACTTGCGACAATATCAAATGATGTTTGGATTCATTTCATATTTGGTTTATCAACTTGAAATTAAAATTTGTTACTTTTCAAGCTAGTTGTACCTTGAGTCAAATACAAATATGAAATTAGGAATCATTAACATATTTGCTAGAACATATGAAAAATAGGGCTTATGGTTTACATGATGATATGATGATGGAAGAAAGTGGGCGTGTGAGTCAAATTTGAGTCCATAAACCATGCAAATAGTCTATCCATGTCAAATTTCAATGCATAGAGAAACAGTTTGAAAAAATTTCAATGTTGGCCCCATTCACATGTCACTGTTGCCCACCTCTAGTATTTTTATGGTGTTGATTAAGAAATCAATGAAAAAGAGGGATTTTTCATCACAACTATGACACAGATACATTGTATATACATTAATGTAGAACCTGAAATAAAAATGGAAAAATACTGATGAAAACTTGAAACTTGCGTCAACCAATTTGTGTACTTTGAAAGAAAATTAGGTTCAAATATATACATGATGAATTGATGATGGAAGAAAGTGGGTGTGTGAGTCAAATTTGAGTCCAAAAACCCTTCCATATCATTAAGGCATGCAAATAGTATATCCAGGAAAAATTTTAGTGTATACAGAAACAATTTGAAAAAATTTCAACGTTGGCCCCATTCACAGGTCACTGTTGCCCATGTCTAGTCCTAGTACGATTTCCATTCCTTGTTCCTCATTCTTTGACCATGGTGTAGTCCCCAAGATCCATTATTTTTGTACAAATCATACTAATGGCATAAAATGTCCCACACAAAGACCAAATATCCGCTACATAAGTATTTTGTCTTTTTTCAAGGACTATGTAACAAATCTCAATTCTAAGAAGATTCAAATAGGACCTAAGAACCTTATGTTATTTCCTTACCATGGGTGACATAACACTATCATTCAATAGTGAAATTGTTACATTTCATTGTCATGCATCATGTGTACTGGGGGCTTGAGCCACCACAAAGGAAACACGCAAAAAATATTTGTCTTATGAACAAGATATTGTACTATCCATTTTGAGGTTTGGAATAGAGATTGTTCTTATATAATACACTAAAATTTGACCATATAAACCCTACACTCCTTGCAAACCATGTAACACCATTCAAGGACACATTCTTGCAATGAATTAGCTATACTATTGACAAAATTTTTTCATCGATAGTATAACTAATTTGTTGCAAGATTATTTACATTCGTCTCTTTTGTGACGATATCAAATGATGCTTGGATTCATTTCATATTTGGTTTATCAAATTGAAATTAAAATTTTATACTTTGCAAGCTAGTTGTACCTTGAGTCAAATACAAATATGAAATTAGGAATCATTAACATATCTACTAGAACAAATGAAAAATAGGGTTTATGGTTTACATGATGATATGTTGATGGAAGAAAGTGGGTGTGTGAGTCAAATTTGAGTCCAGAAACCCTCCCATATCGTTAAGGCATGTGAATAGTCTATCCATGTCAAATTTCAATGCATACAGAAACAATTTGAAAATATTTCAATGTTGGACCCATTCACATGTCAATGTTGCCCGCCTCTAGTATTTTTATGGTGTTGATTAAGAAATCAATGAAAAAGAGGGATTTTTCATCACAACTATGACATAGATACATTATATATACATTAATGTAGAACCTAAAAGAAAAATGAAGAAATACTGATGAAAACTTAAAACTTGCGTCAACCAATTTGTGTACTTTGAAAGAAAATTAGGGTCAAATATATACATGATGAATTTATGATGGAAGAAAGTAAGTGTGTGTGTCAAATTTGAGTTCAGAAAGCCTCCCATATCATTAAGGCACACGAATAGTCTATCCATTTCAAATTTTAGTGCATATAGAAACAATTTGAAAAAATTTCAACGCTGGCCCCATTCACAGGTCACTGTTTGTTGGCCCTTCACCACGTTTTGGAGAACCTTGGTCACGTTGACCAGTTTTGGGACTTCGACAGGCTGGTCGAAGGTGGAGTGCAAGGTGAAGTGGATATCATGGGATTTAGGCCCCTTCTTAGGGCATTTTTGGGCATAGGGTTTATGTAACGGCTATGGGATGTCGTCCCATGGGTTTACCCATGTTTAGGACCTTTTGTAATGTATAAATAGAAAGCTAGGTGATGTAAGTAAGAGAGACCTAGATTTGTGATGTGGCCAGTGAGATAAGTGAGAAAAGTTGTGGATACTTCATGCATACTGTGTGTTAATAACTTGCATAACTAAGTGCAAGTGAATTTAAGAAGCTTGTGTGCAGATTGTAAGAAGGATTTGTGCTTGAACCTAGCTTGGGGAAGGAGGATTTGGTGAGGTGTGCACATATATCCTGTCCTATGCACAGTGGGTTCTTGTGGCTCTGTGATTTTAGAAGATTGAAAGAAGGAAATAAAGAAGAGAAGAGTTCGTGGACGTAGCCCCACACAGGGGTGAGCCACGCATATCTTATGTTGTGGTTGCCTTGTGCAATATAGTTGTTATGTTATTAATGTGATTTATTCTTAGTGCAATGATATATGCTAGATGCATCTGATATAGTATCTTAGTGCTTAGTAATGTGAATGAATGCTAGATCTGATCTATTTCTATATGCTAAGTGCTTGGATGTATTAGATCTTGTTGAATACTGCGCTGCTCTGTAACAAGGGTTTCGACCTGCGATGTGAATAAGGGTTAAATACTGATGAATGTTAACTGCTAAGTGCTATGTTAAGTGTTGTAATCACAGATCTTTGTTCCAGCTAGGTTGTAGACACTTGATTCCTGCAACCACCCCTGCCTCTACCTCGGGTGAGACTTCATCTTCTTCACAGGTGTTTCCGAAAGGGTCGGTAGTTAGGGTTTTGTTGGTGCGTTGTTGAAGCGTTGAATCCTGGGTCTACCCCTATGCCAAAAAATGGTTCCGTTGTTGGGACCTGAAACTATGATTGTTGGGAACTTAAGAAAAGAAAGATATGTGCATAGATATGTTGCTTTAGTGTGCAATATTCTAATTGACTGCGAAGCTCTATGCTAAGAAAGGAAAAAGAGGTAAGATATTAAAGCTTTGTGATCTGAGAAAGGTAAGATAAGTGAAAATTTTTGTTCCGAAAGAATGAATCTAGGTATGTCTAGTAGATTATGTCATAGTCTGAAAACTAGGGTACAACTAGAAGAAAGAAGATTATACAAGACTAGATCTGATAAAAATAGTGAAAGATATGTTATTCCTATGCATAGAAAGAATGTTTGGACCAACAAATGGATGTAGGATCCTAGAAAGAATTTTTTGCAGGTTAGTTACTATGATCCCAGTGCGCAGTACATGAAAGGTTGGGGGTCATTTAAAAGAAAGAGAGAATTAACTCTTTGCTATAGTTGCAGAAGACCGGGACATCTTGCTAAGGAATTCCCTGGTAGAGGTCCTAGTTGTCTTTGTTGCAAAGCTATGGACCATGAAGTTTTGGATTGCCCTAGAATGATTGCTAAAGTTGAAAATATGAATATGAGACAAGAAAACCACGAGACAGGCCAAGAAACTAAGGATATGATAGAACCCTAGAAAGAATCAGAGACTGTATTATTGCAGATGAAAGAAACCCTAAACGATCACAGAGATATCAACTTATCGGAGATCTTAAACGAGAAGGAATGCATTGAAACAAGAATAGGAGACTTCGACATAGATTGTGTTCTGGATGAGGAAACATGGGTGAATATCATGACAGAAATAACTTGGGAAATTTTGGGAAAGCCTGCTATGGTTCCTTCATTGGGAGGAATAGGATTATTTAGAGGAAAGCTGATAACCCTATGTGGAAGACTTACCCATACATCTATGAGTGCTCGTGGAACTTCAACAAAAGAGTAATTTGAGATCGTTAAGTTTGTTGAGAACAATGACCCATTTGCTATTTTGCTAGGAAAAACCTCGATTGAGAAAGATCAAATACAAAGGAAACAAGAAAAGGAGGATCTAGAACAAAAAAAGCAATAACTAAGAGATTTCATGGCTAGGAGAATAACACACTTACTAAAAGAGTAAGAGGACCAGTTAAAGCTACTAAGGACCAGAGATCTATATGTCAAAGTTGAAACAACACAGGAAGACTTGAAGCACCTGTCTATACAAGAGAGTAGAGCACCTACCCTAGAAAGAGAATAAGTATTACCCTTTAACCCTATGAAAGACCCTCCACAGTGCAAAGATACTATGCCAAGAAGATATAAGAACAATAATGGAAAGAGGAAACCAGTGACTCAGATTATAGGAAAGAAAGCCAGAAAGCTCAGCAAGAAGAAAGCAAAGTTAGAAAAATTACAGGAAGTTCCAAGGAGGACTTTGTAGAAGGAAGGTTCGTAGAACTAGAACTTCGCCGGGATATCAGAACATTGTAGATTGACACTTTTCCATGACAAAGTAATATGACCATTGGAGGCGTCCATGGCATCCATGGAGGAGGTTAACACATGTGTTAAACTCTTGTTGTCTTTCTTCCATGGAGGTTATCTGTGGCTGGACAGACATATCATTGTAGATCCAGGGTTGATCAATCGAATCACCGGATTAAGCATGCAAGGACCAGACCCACAAGAATTTTATCCAGGGAAGGCTGCAGATTACGCCTTGGCGTAGAAAATTAAAGATACATATGGCGATGTGGAAAAGGGGAATCAAGTCTAGAAGTTAGCTTCCATTTAGAATGGCGCAGTGCACCTAGCCTGCCAGATGATCACTAGTAAGATAGTAAGGAAGAACATACCCATGCAGGTCACAAGGTTCGTTGTTGACCTCGTGGGAAAATGCGTGGAAGGGATACAAATGAGTTGGGTGAGCTACCTCGTTAACCAGTTAGAGAAAGACTTTCGTGAAGCTCAGGATTAGGGATACGAGTTCCACTTCAGTTGGCTGCTGATCATCATCACTTTCATTTCTTGGGAAATGCCGGAAGGTGTGACCTTCCCTGAGATTGAGCCACCAGAACCCTCAGCTACGAAGCTCACCATGCTTGGTATTCAAGTGACATGGAGAAACAATGGAAGTCAAATGTGGTGTTCCACACCTACTACCTACAATGGAAGAGAGCTATTGAATCTTTCCCTTGGATGACACCGAGCACCCTACACAGGTTCAGACCATTTGTGAAGTTCCACGCAGATAGACATTTCATTTATATCACTATGTGTGGAGACAAACATAAAGAAGAGTTGCAGAGTTACTATAAACTCACAGAGAAGGACATGGAAGAAAAAACTAAGGAATGGCCTGCAGAGTTCTTTATACCAATTGACTAGGCAGAATTGTCCGACCCTGACCTCATTGGAAGTCCTGTGGTTACTCGCGAAGAGTATGATGAACCCAATAGTAGTAGAAGGAATAAAAAGGAAGAGGTACAGGACCTAAACAATGCATCAAAAGAGACTGCTTTAGACTCACCTGGAGGGGGAGGTGACGACCAAGTAGACAAAGCAGAAGAAGACAAGTAGTAACAAAGCGAAGTAACACTTCCAAGAGATCCTATGGACGAAGCCGATACCTCAAAGAAAAGAAATGTTTCCCCCATGAAACCTACATCATGGAAGAAGTCCAAAGCTACTAAATCACATATGCAGATTGTGCTAACGATGCATGACATAGATTTCATCATCGTCTTTGTCTCAGATACCTCAGAAGATATCTTACAGTGCAATGAAGCCAAATAAGAGACCATGTATTAAAGAATTGAAGCAGAGTTGAAAGGGGTACAACAAGCCCTCTACTCTAGCCACACAGTATCTACTGCACCCTCTTCATCAAAAGGAACATAGTTGGGAGATGAACCTGCCCAGCTACGCCAAATAGCAGATGCGACTAAAGCTCTCCTTCGTTGTGTTCAGGAAGAAAAAGAGCAAGCCACAAAGGACTTAAAGAAATAAAAAGAGGAAGCAATAGAACAATGTTGGGTTGTGCAATAGGAAAAATATGACATCCAAGCCAAGTTTGTAGAGGATAGAATGCATATCTAGAAGGAGAAGGAACAACTTCTCGCACAACAGATTGGAGTTAGAGAAGCAATCACTAGAGAAATATCTGTGAAGGAATTAGAACAGATGGAAGAAGAACCAGTGGAAAGCCAAGTAGGGAAGCTTTCCAAAGCCATTTAGCAGCTCCAACAAAGGATAGAAGAACTAGAGTTACAAGTAGTACCAAGAACTCCACAGGAAGTGCAATACTAGAGAGAAGAAACTGCCCGGATCGTAGTCTAGAGAATCAAGGCATTGGCCTTAGAATGTAAAAAACTCCACATTCAAAGTTCGTAGACTTACGAGTGCCTTGCAGAGGATCCTAAGATAAGGACACTGGAGTCACAGCTTCAGGAGGCCAAGAAGAAATGACGCAAGCGCAGTTGAAGCCACTACCAGTGGTAGAGAAGATGAAACAATCCCAAGAACAACACACGGTTCAACAACAAGTCCATGATATCTAAAGCAAGGTCATGGAAGTGACTCAGTGACTCCAGCCAGTGCAGAATGAAACTTTCATAATTTTTTAGGAGATTGAAGGACAAGGTGCAGAACTGGAACAAGTGGTCACCACAGTGGAACAATGCTTGGAAGAACCTATGACAGAGAAGGTTATTCAAGAGTTCATCGAGCAGGAGGCTTTGGTGAAGCAACATGTCGAAGCAGCTCGAGCCAAGCTAGAGGCATTTGAAGCAGAGTTACCCAGATCAGAGTGAATCGGGATAAGTCACAGGTGAGTGTTGGGGGCATGTTGGCCTTGGCCAAGTTTTGGATCACATTGACCAGTTTTGGGACTTCGACAGGCTGGTCGAAGGCAGAGCACAAGGCGAAGCGGAGATCACGGGATTTCATCCCCTTCTTAGGGAATTTTTAGGTTTAGGGTTTATGTAATGGGTATGGGATGTCAACCCATGGTTTTACCCATGTTTAGGCCCTTTTCTAATGTATAAATAGAAATCTAGGCAATGTAAATAAGAGAGACCTAGATGTGTAATGTGGTCGGTGAGCTAAGTGCAAACAATTGTGGATGCTTCGTGCATACTGTGTGTTAAGAAATTGCAGAGCTAAGTGCAAGTGATTGTAAGAAGGATTTGTGCTTGAACCTAGCTCGGGGAAGGAGGATCTGGTGAGGTGCGTGCAGATCTCCTGTCCTATGTGGATTGGGTTCTTGTGGCTATGTGCTTGTAGAATATTGAAAGAAGGAAATAAAGAAGAGAAGAGTTGGTGGACTTAGTCCCACACAGGGGTGAACCATGTATATCCTGTGTTGTGGTTGCTGTTATCACCCCATAAATTATGGGAATTAACTTATGACTTGGATATTATGGATATTATCTGTATCTAGTGTTCTTATTGGAAATTGATTTTTCATTTTGAAAAAAAGAAAAAGAAAAAGAAAAGGGGGCATAAAAGAATTGAAACAAAAAGCCACATGCAATAATAGTAACTTGGTCATATCGTTCAAGAATGACCAAGTTCTTTTAAATTTTCAATGTTGATAAGTTAGTGAATACATTTGACCAGACTGTCTAATCCTGGTCAGATAGCCCCTAGGTTAGAATTAGTGAATACGTCTGATCAGACTGTCTAATCCTGGTCAGATATCCCTTAGGAAGAATAATACCTTAACCCAATAGTTTAATCTGGGTTATTTGTCTTGTGAAAGTAGGTTAGAATGTAGACTAATTTCTTTGCTTGCCTTGCCCAAATAAAACTCACTTGAAGAAAATGCTACATCAAGTCCCCGTTGCCTAAGGATAGTTGAAATAAGGTCCCCTTGGTGGTGTCTATGACAAAATTGAAAAAAAAAAACCATAAGAAAGCACTAATCCTAAGTTTTTCCTACACATGACTTTTTCCGCTCTCGACCT
>ML884557.1:0-10521 GCA_009831015.1 Picea engelmannii | reverse complement strand
AGGAAAAACACTTACATATCATGAAGAAAAGCATGTGCAAACCCTAGTTGTAAACCTTCCTCAAGAGAAATGCCAAAATATGCCAAGAAAAGCCTTCCATCAACAAGTGTGCCTCCTTTAAAAGACCAAATACCCAAACTAGGGCACAAAAATTAGACCTCACAAGTGTGAGTTGTTGTGTTATGTCGAAATGAGGGAAAAACATCCTCAATATATAGCATCTCACGACCTTTAATTTAAAATTAGGTCATTAAAAATAACCGACAAGGCTAATAACCAAAATCATATTGTTTTTACATTAACTGCTAAGAAAATGACATAAATGAGAAAAAAGTGAGACGTCAAGCCCCTCTGAGGGAGATGTTGGGCCCTTTTGGGGCTAGTCCAGCATCCAGAAGTCAGACATTGGCCCTTATTGGGCTCCTCCAAGTTGCCACACGTGCCATCCATCCTATCAAACTGCCACATGCTCAAGATGACCTCCAAGCCTCCTGGGTGACGTCCTGACCATCAAAAGGAAAGCGTTCCATCTGAAGTGGGTCAACCCCCATGGGCTGGGCTCAACCAAAGTGTCCTGGGTGGAACATCATTCTTCTTCTCATGTGCAAAGGCTCATCTAATAATTGTCCTTTCTCTACCCCTGATGGGGTCCCAACAACCATCTGATGGGCTCTTCAGCCCCATGGAGGTCCGAACTAATCATCTCCCCATGTGTACCAGTCCAACTGGTACCTGTCCATTGGGTATAGTCCTGCACATCAAAAACTTCACCCTCCATGGGCTCATTAGTCACAGGTATCATAGCAATTTCAATCACATTTCATCATTAATTTTATCAAATACATGCATAAAACCCCTGATATATCATCCAATAGCTCAAAGACATTACAATGACCTACTATGCAAAGCCAAATAAAAAGACAAAATTCTCTATTGGGCCAGCATCCATAAGAGAAGGAAAGTTTCTAGAGGATACCATTTGATCCATGTAACACGAGGTGATGTGGTCAAGGGATGTCCAGACATACAGGTAGAGTGAAAGATAGGGGTATACGATATTACTTGTGGGTGCCTTTGTAGAAGGCGAGTTGTACCTGTCATGGATGCAATTCTTTCCAAGCCCTTCATTGCCTTTATTCTTTCTTTTCTTTATTGTTTTTTCTTATTTATTTCAAGAACTAACTAGAGGACACTACCTTGGCGTGGTGACCAGAGCTGACAATGTTACCCACAAGCACTTTCACAGAGATGATAATGTTGGCTCGTGATGAGACCCCCTTTCCCTTGGTCATGCAACCAAAGGTCACTGCCCTAGCGTGGTAACCAGATAATGGCAATGTCATACTGCTAGGTACCCATGAACATAATGGGCTAGCTCATGATGAGACCCCCCATCCTCTTGGCTAGGTCTTGTTTTGTTATTTTTCTTCGGGTCCCTCTTCATTCTTGTTGAGAGGCTTCTTATTTCCTTCTCGGGGATCTCTGTGTGAGGCATCTCTAGGTTTCATTTTTATGGCTTTTATCTTTTACCAGCTACTTTTACCTTCTATCCCTTTAGACCCTTCTTCCCACGAGATAAGGTGTAACCCCGCAAACAGATCATCCTAATGTCTGGACTAGGGGAATGGGGCAGATGAGTGGGAGATAAGATGTAAGAGTGACGATACGATGGGAGCGGATGATGTCCCTTCAAAATTTCCCCTGGTGGAAAACAAAAACCTATGGGTACAAGCTTGCTAGGATACCTTGTCAATCCCCCCAACCCTAGTCAAGTGGGTTAATGTAAGATCCAAGCAGTTATCAGAAATAAAAGGAATTTGATGCATATATCTAAAGGTTATAATGATCAAATATGAAACATACCATGATACCTGGACCAATTACCTCATGGAGCAAGAGTCTTCTTCGATACAAGTCCAAGCCGAAGGTGATGGATGGTGGTGCTGCTGACAGGACAAGTCTGATGAAAGAGAAGAAATATGGGCCCTCCAAGGCCATGCTCAGGTCAATCCTTCTTTCAGTACTCCATGTCTAGGACCTGTGGGCCTTAAGACATGATCTCCTAGTTATCCCTAGAAATCGGGGATAACAGGCCCTATGGGTAAGTTGGTGTAATTAGATACCTCAACTTCCTAGGGTCATAATGTTTGCATACGACCTCCATTTTAGGCGAGTGATAGCCTATTGGAAAATTCTTATAGAGAACTACATATTCTGTTGCCAAACTCTAACTCCATCTATAGTCTAACTATGGTGAGCCAAAAAAACAATGTTTAGGGCCTCAAAACAGCCCTGAAAGTACAACAAGATGTGATGACATGAAAACATATAAAATAAGCCAGATGGATTAGGTGAGAGGCCACTCGTATCCACCTAGAGAATGTGTGAGGCTTCAGACAACCCCAGAAATGTAGACCTCACAATTATAAAGAAGTAAAAAAATATGTGTTGAACAAAAACAGACATGAAAAGCCAATTGGAATAGGTGGGTGGCCACCAATATCCACTTGGATCAATGATTCTAGCTAAGTCATCATTTTCAAAGGAGATTGATCCATATCTTTCCTTTCTTAATGTAAGAAACATGTCTTCATCACATGTCATGTGCTTTGAACAACCACCATCAACATACCAACCACGTTTCTTTTGTTTAGCCTGTAGAGATAGTGTGCACTCTTCATTGTTAAACCGATCATTCTTTCTTATCCATATTTTTTGTTGAGGTTCTTTTCTATGGCTGTTGTTATTATGTTTTGATTCTCTAGGAGGGACTATCATTCTACAATATTTGGAAATGTGTCCAAAGTTATTGCATTTGTAGAGTTCCACTTCAATTCTCAATGATTCAAACCTTTTGTATCTTCTTCTATGTGTTTCACTATGCCTTATTGCATAACCATTTTGTGAATGAATTTCAAAGTTGTTTTTGTTCCTGTTATTATCTCTGCAATTTACAGATTTATGTCCAAAATTATTACATGAATAAAATAAACCTAAAAAGATAGTTTGATACCTGGGATTTGAATATCTTCTGAAGGTAGTTACTCTTATGAATCATTCTTCATCCTGGGGCCTACTTTTTTCTGACTGTCGTTGATTTTGAAATCTGACTCTTCTAGGTGGAGGAGTGTCCCTATGATCTTCCCTGTAAAAAAAATTGACTCCTCTAACTATCTTTGCATAGATTCTTGTTTGTGTTTCTTTATCTGTGGTTTTGGAGCTTGATCCTCTTTCTATCTGATTATATCCTATCCTAGACTTGTCATGATGTGGCTTTTAACTATTGATAATATTATCCAAAACCTTTGAATTTTTCTGCATATTCTTCTATTGAAGATATTTTCTCAAAGTTACAACCTTTGCTTCCAAATTTCCAATGGTCTTGTCTTTTTCTTCCAGTTGTTCTTTGAGTGTTTCTTCTATTCTCTTGTATTATTCTATTTGAACCTTTATTTAGGTGATCATATGTTCTAGTTCTTCAGAGTTTGAATTTTGAATGTCTTCTTTCTTGTCTAGTTCTTCCTGGAGTTTCTTTTTTTTCTTTTTTTCTCTTTTTATAACTTCTATAGCACTCAACAGTTCTTCTTTGTACTCAACTTCTAGTTCTTCATACTCCTCTTTGGTGTCTTATTTATTGGAGTCTTATATTTCCATGAATATAACTTTTTCTCTCTCACTTTTACTAACTTCATCTTCATATGATGAGGAGCAGTCTTCTTTGGTGAAAAAGCTTTTCTTGAAGACTTTATTTTTGGTTATTTTTCCTTTATAAGTTTGTTTGTTGCTTGAATCATCCTCTTCATTTATTTTATTTTTCTTTTGAGGACATTTGTTAGCAAAATGACCAATACCATCGTAGTTAAGACAAATCAATGGAATCTTACCTTTATATATGTTGTCAGTTCCCTTTTTCAATCTTCTAACAAAGTTGGCCACTCCTTCATCATCTTCCAAGATGTCATTGTTGCTGCTATATTCTTTTTCTTTTTCTTTCCATTTTTCTTTGACCTTTTGGATGCTTTGAATGCTTCTTCTTTTTACCTAGATTTTCCTATTCAGTTCACATTTCATAGGATGTGAATATTCCATGTAGTTCATTCATGCTTATTGAGTCTAGATCTACTCTTTCTTCTAATGCTGAGATTTTAGGATCAAATCTCATTGGAAGAGATATTAGTACCTTTTGAACAATTATATATTCATCAATTTCTTCTCCCAATCCTATGATTGCATTCACTGTTTCATCAATCGTAAGAATTAAGTTGCAATATTCTCATCTTCCTTCATCTTTAGCTATTTGAATTGACCTTTGTAAGTTTGAAGCTTTGTTTCTTTGACTTTTGAATCTCCTTCATAACATTTTGAAGTTTGCCCCAAATATCTTTAGTGGAGCTACAATGTGTAACTTTGGTATATACTGAATCAAAAAGACCATTCAGAAGTGCATTTGTGCCTTTTGAATTATTTAGACTGATTTTCTTTCTGTTGTCATTTGTTGGTGGAACTGTTGGTTCTTTGTATCCATCTACAACTAATTACCAAACTTCAAATCCCTATGCCTATACATATGTTTTCATCCTTCTTCTCCAGAATGCATAGTTATGTCCATCAAACTATGGTATTCCATTTTTATACATAATGTTTCTCTCAATGATCTACCTTTTAGTGGTTAAACTAATTTATGAAGGAATCTTCTCTGATACCAATTGTTGGATTACTAAGAAGGGGGGTGAATTAGTAATAGATATTTTTAATCATTTTAACCACAATATGAAAGTGTTATTTATATTTATGATCAATATAGCATTATCATCCAATAAGTGTAGAGTAAATAAACCATGAATAAATGAACAATCATACACATGCACAGTACACCAATAATTTTATGTGGAAACCCAATGCGAGAGAAAACCACATAATGATTTTTGTTATATGTATTTAATAATTACATTCATTGGAAGCACCAACTTCCTTTGTTCTCCAACTACAACTGGAAGGAGGCTCCGACCCCCTATATTTTCAGCCTACAACCTAAGGGAAGCTACAACTCCCTAATTCTCTAGCTACAACCAAAAGGAGGCTACAACCCCCTATGTTCTCCGGCTACAACCAGAAGGTGGTTACAACCACCTATCCTTCCCCCGTCTGGTTTCCCTGAAATATAAGCATCAAATGAATAAACCACTTCCACATTGTCACTGTGAGATATACCACTGTAAAATTGTACCAACCTGTACTATTGACATGTATCCAACCTGTACCATTTCCTTGTAATCAACCTACACCTGAACTGAGCATGTACCAACCAAAAAAAATAGATATGCAACATGTTTGTTTTGCAACATGTGTATGTACATTCCCTATCTATACTATAGCCTGTGTATGTACATGACCTATCTGTTCTACAGCCTGTGTATTCTTTCTGAAAACTAGGGTTTTCTCTCTTCTGAAAAGTTTCAACCCTCTGCAGGCTCTATCACATCAACCTGCAACCTATCATTGTGTCTAGACCATAATTGTGCCATGTGCAAACATCCTCATACATATCCTTTACCCAAATCATCTATATATTTCTAGTCATGTGCCATACAAGTGTGTGTAATCATGAACAAGTATAATAACCCTCACATGAACTAGACATGAAACTCTTTATGATATTCATCCTCTCAATACATCAACCAATTCACAATTACAAGATCTCAACCATGTACCACAAAGACCTTTTAACCATATGCTAAGAAATAAAAGATGTGCCTCATATTGATCAAGATAATGAAAATGATAATAATCAACCAGAAAAAGAATCTCCACTAAATTCTGAATTGTAAAATATAACTGCCAATCATAAATTCATTTTGTTAATAAAAAATCATATCCCAAAAGGATTAGTACCTTTATAAAAACTATTTGATGAGAATGATGCAACCAAACCCTCTGTGAATTTACAAAATAAAGAAGTAGTAGACTATAACATCGGAACCGATCATATTGGACTCTAAAAAGTGTCATTGTGTACTCTAGGTTTTATCTCTACAACCAAAATCAGTCGTGAACTCTTCAATGGTGGCCAGTGTTGGAGGGGGTGCTACCCCCTCCTACCATAACATTGTAGTGGGAAGAAATCTCCCTCTCCCTAGCCAATAGAAATCTCAAAAGCAAGGAACCCCTTATAATTTGTGTCCAATGGATGAAGAAAAAAATGAGTTTTTCCTCCTCAGGGAGAAGCATTTCCCCTAAACTAGAAGTTGGCTCATTCTATGCTTGTGTACATCCTCCTTAATGTTGGGGAGTAGATGACCCAGGGTTCGTTCAGAGTTAACCAACAAAAACCCAAGACCCTGGCATATAAATCCTCAGTTGAGGCTGAAGAAGGTCTTACTCAAGATGCCATGAGGATCACAAAGACCATCCAGTATTTTTTTGATGATGAAGGATTAATTACACAGAAATCTATTCAAGTCAATATTCATACAAATCATTGCAAACTACTTAACTATTAACACCAAGTAACAACAACACACATTCATTTGATATATGATCAACACATTATCAGATCAAAATCATTTCATCTTTATTATGTCCATTCAACCATTCACAGACATACATTAAGAAACTCATCAATTGAGAATAGCAAAGTCTTGCACTCTCATGCATTTTCCCAGTATTACATTACATAGCATCGTTTTCTTTCTTTCAGACTTTGCAGACATTATAGACCTAGACTCAACCAAATATGTTACAAAATGATAGGCTAAAAGTGACCTCAAGGACCTTTACAACAACTACTAAATGTTGGTTGTTTATCTTAGTAGCTAACTAACCAATCCAACCCTTTCTCTATCTCCATTGATCCCTTTTATTTTCTTCTCTTCTCTAGCACTCATTCGCTTTCAGTTCTACTCCAATCACTCTATTGCCTGACCATATTGCACGCTTCTATCACTCACATGCATTCCACATAGCCTTTCTATAATCATGGAAACATTAACTACCTTTCCATATCATCTCCTTACTACTCCATGATCTCTCATGCTGCCTAAAGTAATCATTCAAGCATATTTTCCAAAGATTTTTTTCTTGATTTTGAAGTGCATGCAATGTCTTCTTAACTTCTGGAGTGCATTGGAAAAACCCAAATTGGCATGCATTGGGAAAAAATGAACTGGTGTGTGTGTCTCATATCATATACTGTGCAACTGTTAGAGTCCACACAAAACCGAAATGCATGCACAACATTTTTTTTGTGCACACACGATCTTTACCTAAAACTTTAGGTTCCAACAAGACCCCACCACTATTATTTAGCTTTCCCTTGAGCCAATTTCCTCTTGGAGTGACCAATGTGCCGAAAAAAACCATCTTCATGAGCTCTTGAAGGAAATCCTTGAATTGGAAATAAGACTCATTAAGAGTGTCCTGCGGTTCTTATGTGAGTTGAACAACATCAACTGCATCAACGATTGTGACCTGAGTGGATATTGGGTCCATTGTCTCCATCCTAAGAATCAAGGGGGAGACAACAACCTGTGCATCTATCAACTGAGTATAAAATATTAATTCCTTATCATTGGCATTAGTGTATATCTAAAAAATGCTTTGTTTCTCAGCCTGGATGACAACAATCTCCTTATTTTTGGTCAAAATAGTTTCCATCGTAGCATGGCACTTGTCAGGAGGTAGAGAATCCAAGATACTCTTTTGTTGTGTAACCTCAACCTCTATCACATGAAATTTTTCCTAAATGACACTCGATTTGGGGGGGGGGTTGTAGATGAGTCCATAAAGTGAAGCTATGCTCAACCACCCCCAAAAATTCCTTTAGTCTATGTTGGCCATCCTAGAGGGTTTATTTGGCCAAGGAAATCTTCTTCTATAGTTGATTTTCCTCCAGGGTTGTCTATTGGAGTGGTGGGCCGAGGGATGTATTGAGGAAAAAATATGAATTATCTTACACAAACATTTTTGAATATTTCTTGGCTAGGACAAGATAGTCGGGAATGTCACCCAATGTTTTATAGCCTCAAAAATATTTTCCTAATCCACAAGTATTAATTACAATGGTTTAGTATGATTTATTAATGAAAAGAATGTTGCAAAAAACATAAAATATTTATATAAGTTTCTGAAAAATATACAGATTACAGAAAGTAAATCTGGAGATCAAAAGAAAAAGTAACCAAGTCAAAATACACACGAATGAGATAGAATATCAATCTTCTTTATTTCATTTTGAGACATCAAAAGTGTTTTTCTCTTTACAAAACCCCTATGAGGGCATGGACAAAAGTCTAATTTATAGATCCTCAATGAACACCATAAAAAAAGGACTCTGACAATAAGTAAAAACTGAAATTTATAATCTGGATCAGCTTGCTGCAGATTGTTGCCAATTTGACTCTGCAAAATATCCTTTATCAGCTATGAAAATCAATCCATAAATAGACAAGTATACACAGACTATCAAGGATGGATCAACACCTCTAAAAAAAGCATCTTAATGATTTGGTTCATTTTTTAGACTTGTTGTCTACAATAGGACCCTGTTGTCAAAAAGAGAATTAGGCTTTGAATGAACTCAAGAATGAATGAAAACTGAAACTATCTCATGAAATCAAAAGAGAAAACCTTAGTCATGATTTCTCCTTCTATCATCCCCTTGTTTCTTCTTCTCATTTAGCTTTTATGCCTTCCAAATAAGTTGAAGTAGTTCAACTACTTTCTTTAGTTAGGTTAGTTTGACTTAACTAATTTAGTTTAGGAGAAATAATAATAATAATAATAGTTAAGGGTATTTATTTAATAATAACTAGGTAGGTGGGACCCCTTGTGACTCCCTTCTTTTATTCTTTTCAAATTATAAAATAAAACATAATTGGATAATCATTTAAATAAATGCCAACTTGTAACTCCCTTAAATGCCTTCAAAATTTGAATATTTAAATATCATAAATAATTCAAATCATATCCAAAAATATGTAAATGTCCCTAGAAAAATAGCTTTCTTTCCAAACTTTCTGTAGACCATTGTCTTCAACAAATCAATAATAAAAACACATAAATTAAAATCCATACTTTCCACTCTGAGAGGCAATATTTCTTTTATCACTATTGTCCCTCTTTGACTTCCCAAAGTATCCTCTAGTTGATTTGAACCTTGAGTTTGTATCTCACTAATAACATGGGAACAATCATCCTTCAGACGCATACATGAGGACACTGATTTTGAAGAGTCATTTGAAGGAGAGGAGGGGAGGACACATCTTTTCCTTTATCTCACACACAGGGGACATCATTTTTAATCCTTTTACTACCATGAGAGGATTGAACAGGTGAATGTACATGGGAAACTTGAACATTAGGATTTATAGGTGGTAGAGGAGGTAATGACAAATTGGGTCAGCCACGATGGTGAGGGACAACTGGATTGAAAATCTCTTTCCATCCATCATTTGAAGGGACTTCTAGTTGAAAGGACACATGAGGAGGCATGGGAATACCAGGGATGTTTTGAGGCTGAAATGGGGGTCTCTCTGGTCTAGGTTGTATTATTCCTTGCCCGATCCAGTTAAATAACCCAAATTGGAATAGTTGGTTCAATTCCTGGGGATCAACATCAAAATGAATGGAGAATGTAGGCCTTCTAGTCCTCTGTTCCAGTTTCATCTTCCTCTATTATTTCTTCCATGGCTTCTCCTATTGAAGAAACTCATCCTGTATGTAGAAATTCATCAATAACTAATCCCTTAATAGATCATACATGACAATATGCTTGCATGAAACAATAATTGGCTTGGAAATTGACATGAGATGTATGCAAATCAATCCATAAAAACTATTTAATAATTTACAAGTGAGCAAGGGGTGATAGGGTTCATGGGACATATAAAGGGAGTGTAATGAGTGAAAGGTGGTATAATGAGGGGAAATAGACACACGAATACTGGTCAACAATTCATTAAATAATTTAACTATGTAATAAAATACCAAAAATATCAATTTCCAACCATTGTTGTGTCATATCTTTTGTCACTGTTATACAGAGTTTTTTTTATTTTTTTTTACAAAATAGGTATGCCAAAAATGATAATGGGATTATGAATAATGAGTGAAAAGTGGTAGCATGAGAGGGAATAAAATATGGATATTGTTCATATAAAAATAAATCAAATCAAACAATCAAACATAACTCTATTTAGACCTCCATATTCAATAAGCATTCACTTTTGAAACCACCATCTAAATGGTCACTTCTTTTACATATCGCTTGATGACTTTCAAAAAAACAATTCATATGCCCGGAAATACTCAATTATAGTAGCCTTTGCATCTATATAATATTTATATAGTGATCCTATCAACAGTCTTGCAATCGATATGCTGAACATAATAACACTTTGAGCCACAACCATTTGTATTCCAATACTAAATCTCTCTTCCTTTTAAATAAAATAGAAGACACACAGTGATCTCAACCATTTATAACCAATTCTTGTTCTTTAAAATCAAATAAGAGTAAGCACA
>WSFP011494348.1:0-14489 GCA_009831015.1 Picea engelmannii | reverse complement strand
AATTTTTCTTTGTCTATTACTGACGATGATCCTAGAACTGTCAAGGAGGCAGTGGATACAAAGGATGGAAAACTTTGGAAAAAGGCCATGGATGAAGACATGGAAACCTTGGATAAGAATGAGGCTTGGGATCTAGTGGAGTTGTCGACTGGAAGAAATCTCATGGGCAGCAAATGGGTATTTAAAAAAAAGTTGTATGTAGAAGGTAAAGTGGATAAACACAAATCTCGGTTAGTAGCAAGAGGTTATTCCCGTGTTGAGGGAATTGATTTTAGTGATATTTTTTCTCTTGTTTCCAAGTTAATTTCTATAAGATTTATATTATCTATTGTTGTTGCTTTTCATTTTGAAGTAGAACAGATGGATGTGAAGACAACATTCCTACATGGGGATCTAGAAAAAGAAATCTATATGAAGAAGCTAGAAGGCTTTGTTGTAAAAGGAAAGAAGGAGTTGGTATGCAAGCTGAAAAAGTCCTTGTCTGGTTTAAAACAATCACCAAGGATGTGGTATCAAAAATTTGATACTTATATGTTGGGACTTGGCTTCACAAGAAGCAAAGAGGATCATTGTGTGTATTTTAAATTAATTGGTGATCATTTGATTTATTTGGTCTTGTATGTGGATGACATATTGCTGATAGGAAACAACAAGGAGATTATTTAGGATGTGAAAACTTAGTTGTCCTCTAAATTTGACACAAAGGATCTCAGTGCTGCAAATTTAATTTTGGGCATGGAAGTTAAAAGAGATCGGAAAAAGAGGAAACTCTGGTTAAATCAGAGAAAATATGTCAAGACAATATTGCAGAGGTTTAATATGCAGGAATGTAAACTAGTCAAGGTCCTTATTCCTATTGGTGTAAAGTTATCTGCGGATCAGTGTCCCAAGACATAAGAAGAGGAGGAGGACATGTCTTGTGTTCCATATTTCAGTGCAGTTGGCAGTTTGATGTATGCAATGGTCTGTACTAGACCAGACATTGCAAATGCAGTGCGAGTTTTGAGCAGGTATATGTCAAAACCAGAGAAGGAGCATTAGATAACAATAAAAAAGGGTTTTCGGGCATTTGTATGGCACTGCTAGCTATGGATTGTGCTACCAAGGAAGACCAGGATTGGACAGAATGTTGGACATACATGGCTTTGTGTATGCAGACTGGGCTGGAGATCTAGATAGTAGGATATCTACAATCGGGTATGTCTTTAACCAGTTTGGGGGAGAAATCAGTTGGATGAGCAAAAGACAGGTTGTAGTCACGGCGCTTTGAACTACAGAAGTTGAATTCATGGCAGCCAGTCATGCAAGCAAGGAAGCAGTATGGTTACAAAGATTGTGTTTAGGTATTGGGTTGGTAAAACAAGTTGTAAGGATAGATTGTAACAGTTAGAGTACAATTTTTCTGGCGAAGAACTCGTCTTATCATTCAAAGACAAAGCGTATAGATATTCAATACCACTTTGTGAGAGACATGGTTGAAGAAAATAAAGTGTTGTTGATGAAGGTGGACACTTTGAATAATGTTGCAGATTCATTAAAAAAATATGTGAGCACCGAGAAGTTCTTTTAGTGTAGAGGATTTATGAGCATTGTTGCCCTGGATTAATGACTATTTAACCATGTAACCCTCTGTATGCAAAGAAAACAACAAGTGGGAGACTGTTGGGTATGTGTTATCTTCTTTGAATGACTAGGTTTAGTGGTTGCTATGTTGTGTCAGGCACACGGGGGTTCGAGGGCAACGCCCACGAGAAAAAAAAAATTCCTCAGGAAACGTGTCGCATTTTTTTGCCTCGTTTTTTGTGTCACCTTGATTTTCATATCCATTGCTGGGCAGTTTTTTGGCACATGGTTTTTTCTGGTGGTTTTCTATTTTTGGTTAAGGAAATAGGGTTGTTGACTAATCCATGTCATTGGGTTAGGGTTTTGGATGCCGCTGGCTCCTATATGTATATTGTATTGTAAACAATGTAACACAATGAATGCATATGGAATATGTTGGTTTTCTCATTTTTGGTTTCCAGGGGAAAAATATCTGTGTTATGTGTGTATTTTCCATTGTATATTTTATATTCTTTTATTGAAAATATGTTTGCAGTAAAATATTGTACAAGGTTAAAATCTACATTTATTATATCTTCTCTCTCATTTCGTGCTCAAAATAATTTGGATCAGTGGTATCAGAGTAGGCTTCTCTTGGTCGTTTTTTAGTGCATGTCCCCGACGAGTTCCAAGTATAGAAAGTTGGGTCTCGAGCTTGTCTCTCTTGAGTAAAATCGCTTTTGCATTCCCAAGAAACCCTCCATGGCGGAAGAAAAGAAAAACGACGGAGTAGAAGATTTTATTAATCTGTTGTTGGAGCAATCTCTCGCGCAACAGAGGGACAAAATGATGGAGAATTTTTCCAAAATCCTTCGATGCTTGTCGATGATAGCAGGTGCATCTTCATCAAGCAGCCATTTGGAGGCACCTCTCCTTTCAAGGTACAAGTTAATTTTTATATTCCCATATTTGAAGGTCAGATAGATGTGGATGCTCTGGAAAAATGGTTAAATCTACTAGAAGGTTATTTCTCTGTGCACGATTTTCTGATAGGGAAAAGATCACCTTCGCGCTCCTTAAGGCTCTCCTCCATGTCAAACATTGGTGTGAAACTTACTGTGAGTAAATTTCCACAGAGGATTCTAGAACGTTCGAGGCGGAACTCACTTGGGAATCTTTCATAGATGTTGTCAAGGAACAATATTACCCTGTTGGAAACTATGAAGACTAGTACATGAGATGGACCATGCTACATCAAGAGAGGGGTCAAGCAGTACCAGAGTTCACCGATACCTTCCATACCTTGCACACCAAGCTTGGTATCAAATATTTTGAACGAAATTTGGTTCTAAAATATCGTGGGGCTCTACACAGGTACATCCAAACTGAAATGGATTTTTTGGACATCTCATCGTTGGGAGTTGCTTATCGATATGCTATCAAAATTGAGCAGAAATTTAAGCACCGGAACAAACGAGAGTTCGGGTATGAAAATCCACAACAACCAAAATATGATAAAGACGACCCTAACAAACTGCCTCCCGAAAACCAGTCCAAGACATAAGAAAAGAAGGGTAAGGGAAAGACAGAGAATGTCATTGGAAAGTAGTGTGATTTCCACAAAATCCCCTGGCACAACACCAATGAATGTCGTTCAAAACAATCATTGGTGGCCAAGATCAAAGAAAAAGATCTGAACCCGGATTCAGAATCTGATTCAGAAAATAATGGAAGGAAACATATCATCAATGCATACCCCATTTCCATTGTCAAAACCACAACAATCCAACCAGAAGCACCAACATATCCTGAAGAGGGGGAGCACCTCTTCCATTCACAAATGTGGGTGAAGGGGATCCTGTTGAATTTCATAGTTGACAGCAGAAGCCAAAAGAACCTCATCTTAGTAGAGGTCATAAAACAATTGGAATTTCCAACAACACCACACCCGCAGCCATATAACATTGGGTGTCTTCGCTAGGGCCAAGATCTTTGTGTCAGCCAGCAGTGTCGCATGTACTACGGAAACAAGCCCTTCAAGGATGAGGTATTGTGTGATATTTCCCTATTGGATGTTTGTGATATTCTTTTGGGCCAGCCATATATGTGGAAGCTCCATATTGTTTATGAGTCTCGACCCCGTAGTGTCATTGTGACTCTAAGGGCTCATATCTACAGGATACCAGAGATAGTTACGACTATTGTTTCGACACAACAATGCAAAAACATTGTCTCTCATACGAAAAAGTTTAGCTTCTTCATGATTCATGCATGAAGTGAATAGAAGGACATATGACCACTACGGCCTTAGTTCAAGCCCCCTCTATCCAGCATAAGGAGGTTGAAAAAATTGAAGCAAAGCACAAAGATTCCTTCTACACAGAGTCATCTCATGCAGTCAGACTGGTTAAAAAGGTCCAACCCCTCCAACATCATGTTCTCGACAGCCTTCCACAAACCAAGCAGCACAACGTCTCCAGCAAGGCAAGGAACTCACCAAGGTTCAGATTTAGCAAACGCTTTCCCCTCTCCCACAGAAACTCAATGCAATTTCTTCCTATGGGGGAGGATTGATCTAGATGAATATCGATGACCGCCCACCTATTCCAATTGTCTCACATGTAGTTTTCATTAGTGGCAATTATTTCCTAGATTTTTGAGTCCTAAACTTTCGAGGTCGTTTTGAGGCCCTAAACAACGTTTTTGGAGCTCACTGCAATAAAATTGTAGACGGAGTCAGAGTTTGATGGCATAATGTGTAATACTTTGATTGAACTTTTAAATGGGCTATCATGTGCCTAAAACAAAGATCGTATGCAAAAGTTGTGACCCTGGGAAATTGTTGTACCAAATTACCCCATCAAGGCCCACATGACTTTTTCTGCTTCATCTCCACATTGGGGCCGCAAACCTTTTGGATTTTCATCTTCCGGGGGATAGGTTTTTGGATGTTTAGGGTTTTCCATTTATGTTAAAAAGGCCTTTTGAGCCTCATTGTACTCATCCTATTGCGAATGAGCGTAGTCGTCACATCTCTTCTCAGAGATAAGTTGCCACCATTCTAGCGGGTCTTTCACTCTGTAATTTTACAGTTCTGTACATTTCACTCATTAATAGAAATTGTGTGTTATTGTATATATGTGCCTCTTGTTATATATATATGATATATCTCTGTTACATTATTGGATCTCTTGCAATATCTCAGTATATTTCTTTATTATATCTCTGCTCTTATTTCGTGCTCAAAATAATATGGATCAGTGGTATTAGAGTAGGTTGCTCTTAGTCATTTTTTAGTGCATGTCCCCGACGAAGTCTGAGTATATAAATTTGGGTCTCGAGCTTGTCTCTCTTGATGAAAATTGCTCTCACAAGCCCAATAAACCCTCCATGGCGGAAGAAAATAAAAACGAAGGAGTAGAAGATTCTATTAATCTGTTGTTGGATCAAGCTCTCACGTGACAGAGGGACAAAATGATGGAAAAAAAATTCCCAAATCCTTCGACACCTTCTGATAACAACAGATGCATCTTCATCAAGAAACCACTTTAGAGGCACTGCTCCTTTCAAGGTACAAGTTAATGTTGATATTCCTGTATTTGAAGGTCAGATAGATGCGGATGCTCTGGAAAAATGGTTAAATCTATTAGAAGGTTATTTCTATGTGCACAATTTTTCCAACAGGGAAAAGATCACCTTCGTTCTCCTTAAGGCTCTCCCCCATGCCAAAAATTGGTGGGAAACTTATTGTGAGAAAATTTCCCTAGAAGAGTTTGGAATGTTCAAGGTCGGACCCACTTGGGAATCTTTCGTAGATGTCGTCAAGGAACAATATTACCCTGTTGGAAACTATGAAGACCAGTACATGAGACAGACCACGTTGTGTCAAGAGAGGGGCCAAGCAGTGTCAGAGTTGACCAATACCTTCCATACCTTTCGCACCAAGCTAGGTATCAAAGATTCTGAGCAGCATTTGGTTCCAAAATATCGCGGGACTCTACACTGGTAAATCCAAACTAAAATGGAGTTTTTGGACATCTCATCGTTGGGAGATGCTTATCGATATGTTGTCAAAATCAAGCAGAAATTTAAGCACGAGAACAAATGGGAGTTTAGGTCTGCAAATTCGCAACAACCAAAGTATGATAAATACGGCCCTAACAAAAAACCTCCCGAAAACCATTCCAAGACATAGGAAAAGAAGGGTAAGGGAAATATAAAGAATGACACTAGAAAGTGGTGTGATTTCCACAAAAGGACCTGGCACAACACTAATGAATGTCGCTCAAAATAGTAATTGGTGGCCGAGATCAAAGAAAAATATCTGAACTCGGATTCAGAATCCGATTCAGAAAATAATGGAAGCAGACAAATCATTGATGCAAACCCTACTGCCATTGTCATAACCACAACAATCTAACAAGAAGCACCAACAGATCCTGAAGAGGGGGAGCACCTCTTCCATTCACAAATGTGGGTGAAGGGGATCTCATTTCATTTCATTGTTGATAGTGGAAGCCAAAATAACCTCAAATCAGCAGAGGTCGTCAAACAATTGGAATTGCCAACAACACCACACCCGCAACCTTACAACATCGAGTGGCTTTGCTAGGGATGATATCTCCACGTCATCCAACAATGTCGCATGTCCTACGGCATCAAGCCCTTCAAGGATGAGGTATTGTGTGATGTTGCCCCATTGGATGTTTGTGATGTTCTTTTGGGTCAACCATATATGTGGAAGCGCCATGTTGTTTATGAGTCTCGAACCTATAGTGTCATTGTGACTTTGAGGGCTCATCTATACAGTATACCAGAGGTAGTTTCGACTATTGTTTCACCACAAATGTGCAACAAAGTTGTCTCTCATACGAAAAAGTTTAGCTTCTTCATGATTCAGGAAGGAAGTGAACAAAAGGACAATATGACCACTACAACCTCAGTTCAACCCCCCTCCATCTAGCAGAAGCAGGTCGGAAAAATTGAAGCAAAGCACAAAGATTCCTTTTGCACATAGTCATCTCATGCAATCATACTGGTTAAAAAGGTCCAACCCCTCCAACATCAGGTCCGCGGTAGCCTTCCACAAGCCAAGCAATGCAACGTCTCCAGCAAGGCATGAAGCTCACCAAGGTTCAGATTTAACAAACGGTTTCCCCTCTCCCACGGGAACTCAATGTAATGGAGACCATTACTTCCTATGGGGGGAGGATTGATCCATATGGATATTGATGGCCACCCAACTATTCCAACTAGATCACATGCAGTTTTCATGAGTGTCAGTTATTTCCTAGATTTTCGAGTCCTAAACTTCTAGGGCCGTTTTGAGGCCCTAAACAACATTTTTGGAGCTCGTCATAGTCAAACTGTAAATTGATTTAGATTTTGATGGTATAATGTGTATTCCTCGGGCATACGTTTCCAATGGGCTATCATGCGCATAAAACATAAATCGTATGCAAAATATACGACCCTAGGAAGTTGTTGTACGAACTTACCCCATCGGGGCCCACATGACTTTTGGCACTTCATCTACACATTGGGGCTGCAAACCTTTTGGCTTTTCATCTTCTAGGGGATAGTTTTGGGATGTTTAGGGTTTTTCCATTTATGTTAAAAAGGCCTTTCGAGCCTCATTGTACTCATCTTCTTGCGAATGAGTGTAGCCATCACATCTCTTCTCAGAGATAAGTTGCCTCCATTTTAGCGAGTCTTTCACTCTGTAATTTTACAGTTCTGTACATTTCACTCATTAATATAAATTGTGTATTATTGTATATATGTGCCTCTTGTTATATATATTTGATATATCTCTGTTACATTATTGGATCTCTTGCAATATCTCGGTATATTTCTTTATTATATCTTTGCTCTCATTTCGTGCTCAAAATAATCTGGATCAAATATTGTGCTTAAGGGAATGGTCTGTGTTGCAAATCTACAAGATGCATTTGAACACATTGGGGAGGTTCTCCTTATAGTGAAAATGATTACCCTAGAAGAGCCTATAAGTTTCAAGATTAATGACAATAACTTCCTCTTGTGCAAGACATTTGGGAAGCTTTTGAAGGACGAAGAACCTGACCTAATGACTGTTGCAAAGATTGTTCTCCATTATCGGTAGTCGGGATGCATTCATTTCTTCATCCCAAAGCAGATGATAGAAAATATATCAAGTTTTCAAATGAAGTCCCTCATTTGAATGATGATACATAAACTTGCAGCGGTGTTGTTGCCATAGGTTTGCACCCTCCTCCACCTGATAAAGAGGAATGAATTGAAGGATTTGTACATCGAAATCATGATGATAAAGTTTTGAACATTTAAACTAGCCTTTTGTTTAGGACTATGTGTTTGAGATACTGTAAATGAAGGCAACCTTTGGGAGAATTTATAGGTTAGAACAAAATGATGGGAGTATCGTTGGGGAAACCATTAATGCAAACCAATAATTTTGTAATTGTACAACTGTAACCAACACATAATTCCATTGAAATAACACAATGCATGTGGACTTTATCCATCAAAGATCATGGTTTGATTGCGTTCGTGAAGTCATAAAGGCTTCATTAACATTTTCACAATTGACCGATCATGTTCTATATGCCAATTGTTTTATCAAATAAATGAAGTATTGTGATGCTTTGATCTTTTGGATCCAAATGGAAACATTACCATTAAATGGGACATCGTGTCTTGAACTGGTGATGCCTATTTTACTACAATAATCTTGTAGAACTATCAGCGATACAGACAAATATAGAATCTTATATAATATTTGGGTTGGACTTGGGCAAAAAAGAAAACGATATGGTCGATGGGTGGTGCAGAGAATCGAGCAAGGATATTGCTCTGGTTTTAAGGGCTACATTCCCTTTTGTTGCATGAAGAGTCCTATCATTGTCGATTTGATGCCAGGAACTCCTGACAACCAACAGGTTGCAAATCACTGTAGAGAGGAAGTCATGTCATCTTATATGCATAATTCTACCACTTCAGTGGCAACCTTCCAAAATTAGTGTTCACAACACTAAGGACGATTGCTCAAACTGTTCTTTTGCCTAAGAATATCACTCTCAATACACTTGGCCACGAATATTACCAGTTTGTTTCTTTCCAACTATTTCCTTGAATTTGACACGTATATACGAGTAATAACGACATTTCCAACACATCCTCTTTTATCTTATTAAATAAAAAGGGAGGTTGTTCTAGCCTATTTAAGCTTTAGTCGGTTAATCTAAAACGACCCAAACTACTAGAACTATTTATCAAACATTATTTAACAAGTAACAGACAGAGAGTTGGAGGAAATTTTTTGGAGAGAGGTATGTTAGGAGTCTTGTGAGGTTCATCATTCTTTTTTTATTATCCATACTACATTCACTTTAAGCAGGGATTTGATGAAGTTGTTGATAGCAGGGATGTCTTGCATAGTAACAAAAGGGACGAAGCGAGGCTGGTTTAGCTTGTGTTCATGAGGTAAATGCTTTGCTTATTAAGTTTGTTGTGCTTTAAGTCCGAGTTTTTTCCAGTACTAATCAGTTGTCTAGTATGTAGATTTCCACCTTGTGTTTCACTACCATTGCTCTATATAGTGTCCAACTTAATCTTTTTTCATTTTCTTTTGTTCTTGACTATTTTATTGTATGAGGCTGACATCATCTAGAATGGTTAAAGAAGAGAACTTTGGTCCAAGTCTGCATAGGGGCTTGAAAGCTTCAAAAAATCCAAGCAATGTATGGAGATTGTGTCTAAATATAAGATTTAACTTTCTTTTTGGCTTTGAAGTTTATCTCTCTGATTTTGTTGTTTAATTTTTATTTCATTTAATGTAATTTTCAAAAAATAGAAAGAAATACAAACACATTTATTTATGCATTTTATTTTTATTTTTATTTTGTATATATCTCTCTTTTGTTTCTTTTTATTTCTTTGCTCCATTTTTATTTAGCTATTGTTTTACTAATTGAAACATTAAAAAGAAAAAAAAAAATTAGAAAAAAAAAAAAACATAGCATTCAATTTCACTAACTTTTGTTGTAATTACACTTTATATATTATAGAAATCCTTTTTGTTTAAAGTAGTTCTTGTTAACATAACTAATATTTAATATTTAAGTTTCTTTTAATTATTTTACACTAGTAAAATTAATTATCATTAAAAAAAAAATCCAGTTAACTTTCACTAACACTTTATGAAAAATAAATAAACAAAAATTCAAGATGTTCTTTAGTTCATTAAATTTTTGTTCCAATTAACTTTCACTAACACTTCATGAAAAAATAAATAAATAAAAATTCAAAATGTTCTTTAATTAAACACTAACTAGATTAACTCTAACTTGTATATATTTTTTTTAATATTTTACTTTAACATTTGTGTTATTTCCACACTAATCCATCTTTATCTTATGTTTAACATTCTTGGGATTTTCTTGTAAATACTCAACTTTTTAGTCTAGGTTTTTTAATTTTCTTTTAGTTTTGCACTTGTACTTTAATTATTCATTGTAACCTTGTTTAATTTACATTTTATTTACAAAAACAAATACAAAATGTTATAAGTTGGAAACTGTAATAAAAATCAAATATTGCAAAATCATAAGTAAAGATATTCTTAGCCATGGAGTCTAATGTGTTTAATTTTAGACTGTAAAATAGGGTGACCATTCCCGTCGCTTCTTAGTTTAGCTGACCAAGAGGTTCAAAACGTTGGTGTTAGGAACTCTCTAGTCCTTCTCCATCAACATATTTTTCAATGGTTCTTACCTAGTCTTGTTTTAATTCTTTCAAACCTACTTTTATCCTCTCAATATTTCTATGTCTCAATTGATTGGATGTATGTATAGTAGTTGTAACCCTGTGGTCTCAACTACTAATCATGGGAAAGTCATTTGCAAGTATGGAATTTTCCATTTTGAGGAAGACCTGAATAATCACCGTGGTTTGTACCTATCCCATTGAAGCATACTTACCCTGTTAATCCTTTGCCTTACAAGTTCAAGCAACATTTGCCTTTATTTCATGGTGATGAAAATGTTACAATGGAAGAGCACCTTTGTGCATTTTCCAATGCTTGTATCATCCTCGGAATTAATGAAAACAATAGTTGCATGCTCTTGTTTATGAACTCCCTTCAGGGTAATGTTGCTTCCTTGTTTGCCAACCTACATGATGAATGCACCTCCAGGTGGTCTGAACTTTCTTATTGGTTTACATCTACAATTGGGCACTTAGATAATCCTTATGAACACCTTAAGATATTTAATCACTTGCACATGGAGGATAATGAAAGTATTATTTCATTTAATCTTAGATTTACCAAGTTGTATAATTACATTCCCCTACTAACTTGGTTTCCCTCTTACATTATTATGATATTATTCTACCTCTTTACTAGTGGTAGTTGGAAGAAAAGTATGCTCAAAATCTAGAGCTAGCCTTGATTTCGAAGAGCAATCTCGTAGAACAGGTTTCTCCTTTGGTGTTCCTAATTCACACAAATAACTTTCATCCTTAATACCCATCGTCCAATATTTATAGGATCACATGCTCTCCCTTGAATATAAATATTCAAATCATGCATACCTTGAGAAATCTTTAGAGCCCTCTTTCCTAGGGCCTAATTATAATGTCTTTATCAACTGTGATCAAGAGTTTGGATTCGAAGAAGATCATGATTATATCATGATGCATAGTGATCAACTCACCCCTCACATTCCAAATGCTACTATTCTTGAAACTAATAAACAAAAACATTCTCAAGATCATGGCTTATCCCAAGCCTCTTATTCATATGCATACAATGGTGAAGTTGAATATGCAAAGGAAGAAGTTGATTTTGACCTTTTTTACCCTCTTTATGAAAAAGTTATTTATGATGATGTTACTAATGAATGGTCAAATCAAGTAGATAAGGATCCTTATGTTTCCATTGATGCAGGTGATGAATCTTCCTTTGAAGATCCTCATATAGTTAATCAAGATATTGAATTGCATAAATATTTTTCAAATCCATTGTTTCAATCAAGAGAAGATAAGGAGCTTGACATTGATATGTATACTCCTCTTGATATGTGCACGTTTTCCTTCAACTATGATGATGAGTTCAAGGGCATTCCTATGTTTTTCAATCCTTCGTATTCTTCCTTGCACTATGATAACCCTTTTTCTAGTGGGAAGTTTGCAACATATGACATTATGATATTTGATGAATCTATTGACTCTATCTTTGATATTCAAACTTTGAACCTTAAAACTAAAATCTTTAATCATAGTAATGCTTTCAATGTGAGATGCAAAGCTCATCTTGTTGGTTGGCACGTTTTGAAGGATGGTAACTGTTATCATGGAAAATGTAGGTTTGGAAAAGCATGACCCAATCCACAAGATGGCGATAATGGTGGGATATTTTACCCATTGTCACCTTAGATAAATCCTCCCCTTTCTTTAGTGAAGTAAAAATCCAACAAAAGGGGGGAATCTCGGGTGACCCTAGGGGGAAATGAGATGGAAAGTGAGACTATGGAAGTGATTCCCCTATAGGTCAAGTTAATAAGTGGAATATGTCTTGGAAAGGAGTCTCATAAGTGATCAATGGTTTCCAAGAGCTCGAGTACCTGTAGAAGATGATTATACCTGCCTGAGACACAAGAAAAGATGAGATACAAGCCAAATAATCCAATGGACAAGCAAGTGAAGATTGTTGTCCTAATTAGCAGCAATATATAATTATATTAATCAACAATGAAATAAATGGAATATTTTCTAACAAGACACTAAAAGTCCAAGTAAATATGCAAGAGACTAACTAACAATTACTAGTGAAACTCAAGTATGATAGCACAAGTGTTATAACCCTAATTTGCACCATACATGCATAACTAGCAGCAGACTATCTTACTTGCTATTTTTGCCAAGCCAATACTGAATAGCTCTTCTTAAAAACCAATCTTTTGAAGATGTGCGTGCCCTGCACCACTACTACCCACGTATGTATTCTTGTTGCACCATTATTGCCTGCGTACGTACGCTAGCTGGACCAATACAACCCGCGTATACCCACAAAATTTGCAAGGGAATACAGGCTTTTGAGTAGTTTCCTAACCAATTGACCGCCCATATCCCATCACCCAAGCGAATAACTATATTTTGGGCATATAAAAGAAGGTGTTGGGGTCCCATTCTAGGGAGAAGCATGAAAGCGGTGAAACTCTGCCCATTTCCTAATCCCCCTTTGCCCCAAGAATTTGCAGCCACATTGTGAGTTTGAGCCAGAATTCCCCATTCTTGCCCTTTTTCCTCATCCATAAACCTATGCCTATTCTCCAGAGAGAAGTGTGAGAGAAGAAGGATACATGGAAACAATTGGAGCTTGGTGAAGAGGAGAGCAGGACCGGGTTCGAGGAGTAGTCGTTGATCTCGTTTTGTAAGTGACATTGTGAGATTAATATAAAGAAGTATTTTTTCCATCCCACCATATGATGTGTTTTATCTCTATGTATGATTTACATTTTGTTATGACGTCTAACCCATTAATCCATATATAGAATGCTTGTTCGCAATTTCTTGTTTGTCTTTTGGTGAATGCAGGTCAGCCTTGGGAGGAGATTTGCAGTCGAGAAGCGACCGAATGCATTGGGATCGACACCGGATGCGGAGTTCAACGTAATACTATCGGATCCCTATACTTTGTACTTTATATATGAATGTGGGGTGTTGTCGGGATAGTGGTTAAAAGTAGGAGACTTTAGACAGTTAGCTCTGCTTACACTTTAGAACCCTAGTGTAGTCTGTAGGGGGGTTTTCCCACTAAAGCAACAAGACTTTAGCAACATTTAAAGGTTGTTTGATGTAAGTATTGAAGAGATATTTCTGAAGCCTTATGGTTGTAGCAAACAAGTGTTACTATAGAAAATTCTAATCACCAAAACATGCAAGTAAACCACCCAAAGGAAGCACAACAACTAGTAGATTAACTTGGCAACTTTGTAGCAAAATTTGACAGTTAGAACATGAGAAAATTTAGAAAGTATGAAGTGATTTGTTGAATCCCTAATGGATGTAGCTTAAATTTATTACAAAAACAATAAATCATTGGAGGAAAAAGACACCCTAGTGGCCTTGACAAGCTTTTAACATGCAGAAAAGATTCCAACTTAAACAATTTCAATATCTCGTAATTATACGTATTCCAATGCAATGATTTTATTTCTCCAATGCAAGAGATTAATGCCTTTAACTATTGGGTTATGGAGTCTTTAAAAATTAAAGAGCTAGATGTGCTACTTCCTTGGGGGTGTAATCCCTTTAACTCCCCAAGGCAAGCAAGACTAGCTAAGGAAAAACCCTAGGAGGGTGTAAACCCTTTTACTCCTCCTAGTATTCTTTTTTGCAACAAATTATTCCAAGACAAATATGATGGTATTAGTGGGGTTGTATGCCCTTATACTCCCCAAAGTATTAACAAATTGACCTTGTGACCAAGAAAAGAAGCAACAACATGAAATATTCCTTACCTAGTCCAAGCATTAATAAGATAAACTCCTTTTAACCAAGAAAATCCACCATAAAAGCAAGAAATAGTCTCCAAGAAAGATAGTGAATTACTTCTTCATCCAATAGCCAAATAAAACCATAGCAAGAGAGATAGACAAAATTTCCCAAGTAGGGCACAAATTTTAGCCAAGTATCCTCTCCGAGATGGGACAGTTATGATAAAAATGAAATAGAAGTGATCTGTATTTATATAAATCCCCCTAAAAGTGTTTGTCCACTCAATTTTAGGGTAAACTGCAAAGTAAGGGGTCAACAACCCTTACTTTTCCCCTTTAAAAAAGTAATTTGACTTTAATTCAAAAATTGCACAAAAGAAAACCCTAATGTGATGTCATCCCTCTAAAGGGTGACGTTTTGGCACCTTTTTGCAAGTCGTTGGAGTAGAA
>WSFP011494343.1:0-14489 GCA_009831015.1 Picea engelmannii | reverse complement strand
AATTTTTCTTTGTCTATTACTGACGATGATCCTAGAACTGTCAAGGAGGCAGTGGATACAAAGGATGGAAAACTTTGGAAAAAGGCCATGGATGAAGACATGGAAACCTTGGATAAGAATGAGGCTTGGGATCTAGTGGAGTTTTCGACTGGAAGAAATCTCATTGGCAGCAAATGGGTATTTAAAAAAAAGTTGTATGTAGAAGGTAAAGTGGATAAACACAAATCTCGGTTAGTAGCAAGAGGTTATTCCCAGATTGAGGAAATTGATTTTAGTGAAATTTTTTCTCTTGTTGCCAAGTTAATTTCTATAAGATTTATATTATCTATTGGTGTTGCTTTTGATTTTGAAGTAGAACAGATGGATGTGAATACAACATTCCTACATGGGGATCTAGAAAAAGAAATCTATATGAAGAAGCTAGAAGGCTTTGTTGTAAAGGGAAAGAAGGAGCTGGTATGCAAGCTGAAAAATTCCTTGTCTGGTTTAAAACAATCACCAAGGATGTGGTATCAAAAATTTGATACTTATATGTTGGGACTTGGCTTCACAAGAAGCAAAGAGGATCATTGTGTGTATTTTAAATTAATTGGTGATCATTTGATTTATTTGGTCTTGTATGTGGATGACATGTTGCTGATAGGAAACAACAAGGAGATTATTTAGGATGTGAAAACTCAGTTGTCCTCTAAATTTGACACGAAGGATCTCAGTGATGCAAATTTCATTTTGGGCATGGAAGTTAAAAGAGATCAGAAAAAGAGGAAACTCTAGTTAAATCAGAGAAAATATGTCAAGACAATATTGCAGAGATTTAATATGCAGGAATGTAAACTAGTCAAGGTCCTTATTCCTATTGGTGTAAAGTTATATGCGGATCGGTGTCCCAAGACATAAGAAGAGGAGGAGGACATGTCTTGTGTTCCATATTTCAGTGCAGTTGGCAGTGTGATGTATGCAATGGTCTGTACTAGACCAGACATTGCAAATGCAGTGCGAGTTTTGAGCAGGTATATGTCAAAACCAGAGAAGGAGCATTAGATAACAATAAAAAAGGGTTTTCAGGTATTTGTATGGCACTGCTAGCTATGGATTGTGCTACCAAGGAAGACCGGGATTGGACAGAATGTTGGACATACATGGCTTTGTGTATGCAGACTGGGCTGGAGATCTAGATAGTAGGAGATCTACAATTGGGTATGTCTTTAACTAGTTTGGGGGAGAAATCAGTTGGATGAGCAAAAGATAGGTTGTAGTCACGACACTTTGAACTACAGAAGTTGAATTCATGGTAGCCACTCATGCAATAAAGGAAGCAGTATGGTTACAAAGATTGTGTTTAGGTATTGGGTTGGTAAAACAAGTTGTAAGGATAGATTGTGACAGTTAGAGTATAATTTTTCTGGCGAAGAACTTGTCTTATCATTCAAAGACAAAGCGTATAGATATTCAATACCACTTTGTGAGAGACATGGTTGAAGAAAATAAAGTGTTGTTGATGAAGGTGGACACTTTGAATAATGTTGCAGATTCATTAAAAAAATATGTGAGCACCGAGAAGTTCTTTTAGTGTAGAGGATTTATGAGCATTGTTGCCCTGGATTAATGACTATTTAACCATGTAACCCTCTGTATGCAAAGAAAACAACAAGTGGGAGACTGTTGGGTATGTGTTATCTTCTTTGAATGACTAGGTTTAGTGGTTGCTATGTTGTGTCAGGCACACGGGGGTTCGAGGGCAACGCCCACGAGAAAAAAAAAATTCCTCAGGAAACGTGTCGCATTTTTTTGCCTCGTTTTTTGTGTCACCTTGATTTTCATATCCATTGCTGGGCAGTTTTTTGGCACATGGTTTTTTCTGGTGGTTTTCTATTTTTGGTTAAGGAAATAGGGTTGTTGACTAATCCATGTCATTGGGTTAGGGTTTTGGATGCCGCTGGCTCCTATATGTATATTGTATTGTAAACAATGTAACACAATGAATGCATATGGAATATGTTGGTTTTCTCATTTTTGGTTTCCAGGGGAAAAATATCTGTGTTATGTGTGTATTTTCCATTGTATATTTTATATTCTTTTATTGAAAATATGTTTGCAGTAAAATATTGTACAAGGTTAAAATCTACATTTATTATATCTTCTCTCTCATTTCGTGCTCAAAATAATTTGGATCAGTGGTATCAGAGTAGGCTTCTCTTGGTCGTTTTTTAGTGCATGTCCCCGACGAGTTCCAAGTATAGAAAGTTGGGTCTCGAGCTTGTCTCTCTTGAGTAAAATCGCTTTTGCATTCCCAAGAAACCCTCCATGGCGGAAGAAAAGAAAAACGACGGAGTAGAAGATTTTATTAATCTGTTGTTGGAGCAATCTCTCGCGCAACAGAGGGACAAAATGATGGAGAATTTTTCCAAAATCCTTCGATGCTTGTCGATGATAGCAGGTGCATCTTCATCAAGCAGCCATTTGGAGGCACCTCTCCTTTCAAGGTACAAGTTAATTTTTATATTCCCATATTTGAAGGTCAGATAGATGTGGATGCTCTGGAAAAATGGTTAAATCTACTAGAAGGTTATTTCTCTGTGCACGATTTTCTGATAGGGAAAAGATCACCTTCGCGCTCCTTAAGGCTCTCCTCCATGTCAAACATTGGTGTGAAACTTACTGTGAGTAAATTTCCACAGAGGATTCTAGAACGTTCGAGGCGGAACTCACTTGGGAATCTTTCATAGATGTTGTCAAGGAACAATATTACCCTGTTGGAAACTATGAAGACTAGTACATGAGATGGACCATGCTACATCAAGAGAGGGGTCAAGCAGTACCAGAGTTCACCGATACCTTCCATACCTTGCACACCAAGCTTGGTATCAAATATTTTGAACGAAATTTGGTTCTAAAATATCGTGGGGCTCTACACAGGTACATCCAAACTGAAATGGATTTTTTGGACATCTCATCGTTGGGAGTTGCTTATCGATATGCTATCAAAATTGAGCAGAAATTTAAGCACCGGAACAAACGAGAGTTCGGGTATGAAAATCCACAACAACCAAAATATGATAAAGACGACCCTAACAAACTGCCTCCCGAAAACCAGTCCAAGACATAAGAAAAGAAGGGTAAGGGAAAGACAGAGAATGTCATTGGAAAGTAGTGTGATTTCCACAAAATCCCCTGGCACAACACCAATGAATGTCGTTCAAAACAATCATTGGTGGCCAAGATCAAAGAAAAAGATCTGAACCCGGATTCAGAATCTGATTCAGAAAATAATGGAAGGAAACATATCATCAATGCATACCCCATTTCCATTGTCAAAACCACAACAATCCAACCAGAAGCACCAACATATCCTGAAGAGGGGGAGCACCTCTTCCATTCACAAATGTGGGTGAAGGGGATCCTGTTGAATTTCATAGTTGACAGCAGAAGCCAAAAGAACCTCATCTTAGTAGAGGTCATAAAACAATTGGAATTTCCAACAACACCACACCCGCAGCCATATAACATTGGGTGTCTTCGCTAGGGCCAAGATCTTTGTGTCAGCCAGCAGTGTCGCATGTACTACGGAAACAAGCCCTTCAAGGATGAGGTATTGTGTGATATTTCCCTATTGGATGTTTGTGATATTCTTTTGGGCCAGCCATATATGTGGAAGCTCCATATTGTTTATGAGTCTCGACCCCGTAGTGTCATTGTGACTCTAAGGGCTCATATCTACAGGATACCAGAGATAGTTACGACTATTGTTTCGACACAACAATGCAAAAACATTGTCTCTCATACGAAAAAGTTTAGCTTCTTCATGATTCATGCATGAAGTGAATAGAAGGACATATGACCACTACGGCCTTAGTTCAAGCCCCCTCTATCCAGCATAAGGAGGTTGAAAAAATTGAAGCAAAGCACAAAGATTCCTTCTACACAGAGTCATCTCATGCAGTCAGACTGGTTAAAAAGGTCCAACCCCTCCAACATCATGTTCTCGACAGCCTTCCACAAACCAAGCAGCACAACGTCTCCAGCAAGGCAAGGAACTCACCAAGGTTCAGATTTAGCAAACGCTTTCCCCTCTCCCACAGAAACTCAATGCAATTTCTTCCTATGGGGGAGGATTGATCTAGATGAATATCGATGACCGCCCACCTATTCCAATTGTCTCACATGTAGTTTTCATTAGTGGCAATTATTTCCTAGATTTTTGAGTCCTAAACTTTCGAGGTCGTTTTGAGGCCCTAAACAACGTTTTTGGAGCTCACTGCAATAAAATTGTAGACGGAGTCAGAGTTTGATGGCATAATGTGTAATACTTTGATTGAACTTTTAAATGGGCTATCATGTGCCTAAAACAAAGATCGTATGCAAAAGTTGTGACCCTGGGAAATTGTTGTACCAAATTACCCCATCAAGGCCCACATGACTTTTTCTGCTTCATCTCCACATTGGGGCCGCAAACCTTTTGGATTTTCATCTTCCGGGGGATAGGTTTTTGGATGTTTAGGGTTTTCCATTTATGTTAAAAAGGCCTTTTGAGCCTCATTGTACTCATCCTATTGCGAATGAGCGTAGTCGTCACATCTCTTCTCAGAGATAAGTTGCCACCATTCTAGCGGGTCTTTCACTCTGTAATTTTACAGTTCTGTACATTTCACTCATTAATAGAAATTGTGTGTTATTGTATATATGTGCCTCTTGTTATATATATATGATATATCTCTGTTACATTATTGGATCTCTTGCAATATCTCAGTATATTTCTTTATTATATCTCTGCTCTTATTTCGTGCTCAAAATAATATGGATCAGTGGTATTAGAGTAGGTTGCTCTTAGTCATTTTTTAGTGCATGTCCCCGACGAAGTCTGAGTATATAAATTTGGGTCTCGAGCTTGTCTCTCTTGATGAAAATTGCTCTCACAAGCCCAATAAACCCTCCATGGCGGAAGAAAATAAAAACGAAGGAGTAGAAGATTCTATTAATCTGTTGTTGGATCAAGCTCTCACGTGACAGAGGGACAAAATGATGGAAAAAAAATTCCCAAATCCTTCGACACCTTCTGATAACAACAGATGCATCTTCATCAAGAAACCACTTTAGAGGCACTGCTCCTTTCAAGGTACAAGTTAATGTTGATATTCCTGTATTTGAAGGTCAGATAGATGCGGATGCTCTGGAAAAATGGTTAAATCTATTAGAAGGTTATTTCTATGTGCACAATTTTTCCAACAGGGAAAAGATCACCTTCGTTCTCCTTAAGGCTCTCCCCCATGCCAAAAATTGGTGGGAAACTTATTGTGAGAAAATTTCCCTAGAAGAGTTTGGAATGTTCAAGGTCGGACCCACTTGGGAATCTTTCGTAGATGTCGTCAAGGAACAATATTACCCTGTTGGAAACTATGAAGACCAGTACATGAGACAGACCACGTTGTGTCAAGAGAGGGGCCAAGCAGTGTCAGAGTTGACCAATACCTTCCATACCTTTCGCACCAAGCTAGGTATCAAAGATTCTGAGCAGCATTTGGTTCCAAAATATCGCGGGACTCTACACTGGTAAATCCAAACTAAAATGGAGTTTTTGGACATCTCATCGTTGGGAGATGCTTATCGATATGTTGTCAAAATCAAGCAGAAATTTAAGCACGAGAACAAATGGGAGTTTAGGTCTGCAAATTCGCAACAACCAAAGTATGATAAATACGGCCCTAACAAAAAACCTCCCGAAAACCATTCCAAGACATAGGAAAAGAAGGGTAAGGGAAATATAAAGAATGACACTAGAAAGTGGTGTGATTTCCACAAAAGGACCTGGCACAACACTAATGAATGTCGCTCAAAATAGTAATTGGTGGCCGAGATCAAAGAAAAATATCTGAACTCGGATTCAGAATCCGATTCAGAAAATAATGGAAGCAGACAAATCATTGATGCAAACCCTACTGCCATTGTCATAACCACAACAATCTAACAAGAAGCACCAACAGATCCTGAAGAGGGGGAGCACCTCTTCCATTCACAAATGTGGGTGAAGGGGATCTCATTTCATTTCATTGTTGATAGTGGAAGCCAAAATAACCTCAAATCAGCAGAGGTCGTCAAACAATTGGAATTGCCAACAACACCACACCCGCAACCTTACAACATCGAGTGGCTTTGCTAGGGATGATATCTCCACGTCATCCAACAATGTCGCATGTCCTACGGCATCAAGCCCTTCAAGGATGAGGTATTGTGTGATGTTGCCCCATTGGATGTTTGTGATGTTCTTTTGGGTCAACCATATATGTGGAAGCGCCATGTTGTTTATGAGTCTCGAACCTATAGTGTCATTGTGACTTTGAGGGCTCATCTATACAGTATACCAGAGGTAGTTTCGACTATTGTTTCACCACAAATGTGCAACAAAGTTGTCTCTCATACGAAAAAGTTTAGCTTCTTCATGATTCAGGAAGGAAGTGAACAAAAGGACAATATGACCACTACAACCTCAGTTCAACCCCCCTCCATCTAGCAGAAGCAGGTCGGAAAAATTGAAGCAAAGCACAAAGATTCCTTTTGCACATAGTCATCTCATGCAATCATACTGGTTAAAAAGGTCCAACCCCTCCAACATCAGGTCCGCGGTAGCCTTCCACAAGCCAAGCAATGCAACGTCTCCAGCAAGGCATGAAGCTCACCAAGGTTCAGATTTAACAAACGGTTTCCCCTCTCCCACGGGAACTCAATGTAATGGAGACCATTACTTCCTATGGGGGGAGGATTGATCCATATGGATATTGATGGCCACCCAACTATTCCAACTAGATCACATGCAGTTTTCATGAGTGTCAGTTATTTCCTAGATTTTCGAGTCCTAAACTTCTAGGGCCGTTTTGAGGCCCTAAACAACATTTTTGGAGCTCGTCATAGTCAAACTGTAAATTGATTTAGATTTTGATGGTATAATGTGTATTCCTCGGGCATACGTTTCCAATGGGCTATCATGCGCATAAAACATAAATCGTATGCAAAATATACGACCCTAGGAAGTTGTTGTACGAACTTACCCCATCGGGGCCCACATGACTTTTGGCACTTCATCTACACATTGGGGCTGCAAACCTTTTGGCTTTTCATCTTCTAGGGGATAGTTTTGGGATGTTTAGGGTTTTTCCATTTATGTTAAAAAGGCCTTTCGAGCCTCATTGTACTCATCTTCTTGCGAATGAGTGTAGCCATCACATCTCTTCTCAGAGATAAGTTGCCTCCATTTTAGCGAGTCTTTCACTCTGTAATTTTACAGTTCTGTACATTTCACTCATTAATATAAATTGTGTATTATTGTATATATGTGCCTCTTGTTATATATATTTGATATATCTCTGTTACATTATTGGATCTCTTGCAATATCTCGGTATATTTCTTTATTATATCTTTGCTCTCATTTCGTGCTCAAAATAATCTGGATCAAATATTGTGCTTAAGGGAATGGTCTGTGTTGCAAATCTACAAGATGCATTTGAACACATTGGGGAGGTTCTCCTTATAGTGAAAATGATTACCCTAGAAGAGCCTATAAGTTTCAAGATTAATGACAATAACTTCCTCTTGTGCAAGACATTTGGGAAGCTTTTGAAGGACGAAGAACCTGACCTAATGACTGTTGCAAAGATTGTTCTCCATTATCGGTAGTCGGGATGCATTCATTTCTTCATCCCAAAGCAGATGATAGAAAATATATCAAGTTTTCAAATGAAGTCCCTCATTTGAATGATGATACATAAACTTGCAGCGGTGTTGTTGCCATAGGTTTGCACCCTCCTCCACCTGATAAAGAGGAATGAATTGAAGGATTTGTACATCGAAATCATGATGATAAAGTTTTGAACATTTAAACTAGCCTTTTGTTTAGGACTATGTGTTTGAGATACTGTAAATGAAGGCAACCTTTGGGAGAATTTATAGGTTAGAACAAAATGATGGGAGTATCGTTGGGGAAACCATTAATGCAAACCAATAATTTTGTAATTGTACAACTGTAACCAACACATAATTCCATTGAAATAACACAATGCATGTGGACTTTATCCATCAAAGATCATGGTTTGATTGCGTTCGTGAAGTCATAAAGGCTTCATTAACATTTTCACAATTGACCGATCATGTTCTATATGCCAATTGTTTTATCAAATAAATGAAGTATTGTGATGCTTTGATCTTTTGGATCCAAATGGAAACATTACCATTAAATGGGACATCGTGTCTTGAACTGGTGATGCCTATTTTACTACAATAATCTTGTAGAACTATCAGCGATACAGACAAATATAGAATCTTATATAATATTTGGGTTGGACTTGGGCAAAAAAGAAAACGATATGGTCGATGGGTGGTGCAGAGAATCGAGCAAGGATATTGCTCTGGTTTTAAGGGCTACATTCCCTTTTGTTGCATGAAGAGTCCTATCATTGTCGATTTGATGCCAGGAACTCCTGACAACCAACAGGTTGCAAATCACTGTAGAGAGGAAGTCATGTCATCTTATATGCATAATTCTACCACTTCAGTGGCAACCTTCCAAAATTAGTGTTCACAACACTAAGGACGATTGCTCAAACTGTTCTTTTGCCTAAGAATATCACTCTCAATACACTTGGCCACGAATATTACCAGTTTGTTTCTTTCCAACTATTTCCTTGAATTTGACACGTATATACGAGTAATAACGACATTTCCAACACATCCTCTTTTATCTTATTAAATAAAAAGGGAGGTTGTTCTAGCCTATTTAAGCTTTAGTCGGTTAATCTAAAACGACCCAAACTACTAGAACTATTTATCAAACATTATTTAACAAGTAACAGACAGAGAGTTGGAGGAAATTTTTTGGAGAGAGGTATGTTAGGAGTCTTGTGAGGTTCATCATTCTTTTTTTATTATCCATACTACATTCACTTTAAGCAGGGATTTGATGAAGTTGTTGATAGCAGGGATGTCTTGCATAGTAACAAAAGGGACGAAGCGAGGCTGGTTTAGCTTGTGTTCATGAGGTAAATGCTTTGCTTATTAAGTTTGTTGTGCTTTAAGTCCGAGTTTTTTCCAGTACTAATCAGTTGTCTAGTATGTAGATTTCCACCTTGTGTTTCACTACCATTGCTCTATATAGTGTCCAACTTAATCTTTTTTCATTTTCTTTTGTTCTTGACTATTTTATTGTATGAGGCTGACATCATCTAGAATGGTTAAAGAAGAGAACTTTGGTCCAAGTCTGCATAGGGGCTTGAAAGCTTCAAAAAATCCAAGCAATGTATGGAGATTGTGTCTAAATATAAGATTTAACTTTCTTTTTGGCTTTGAAGTTTATCTCTCTGATTTTGTTGTTTAATTTTTATTTCATTTAATGTAATTTTCAAAAAATAGAAAGAAATACAAACACATTTATTTATGCATTTTATTTTTATTTTTATTTTGTATATATCTCTCTTTTGTTTCTTTTTATTTCTTTGCTCCATTTTTATTTAGCTATTGTTTTACTAATTGAAACATTAAAAAGAAAAAAAAAAATTAGAAAAAAAAAAAAACATAGCATTCAATTTCACTAACTTTTGTTGTAATTACACTTTATATATTATAGAAATCCTTTTTGTTTAAAGTAGTTCTTGTTAACATAACTAATATTTAATATTTAAGTTTCTTTTAATTATTTTACACTAGTAAAATTAATTATCATTAAAAAAAAAATCCAGTTAACTTTCACTAACACTTTATGAAAAATAAATAAACAAAAATTCAAGATGTTCTTTAGTTCATTAAATTTTTGTTCCAATTAACTTTCACTAACACTTCATGAAAAAATAAATAAATAAAAATTCAAAATGTTCTTTAATTAAACACTAACTAGATTAACTCTAACTTGTATATATTTTTTTTAATATTTTACTTTAACATTTGTGTTATTTCCACACTAATCCATCTTTATCTTATGTTTAACATTCTTGGGATTTTCTTGTAAATACTCAACTTTTTAGTCTAGGTTTTTTAATTTTCTTTTAGTTTTGCACTTGTACTTTAATTATTCATTGTAACCTTGTTTAATTTACATTTTATTTACAAAAACAAATACAAAATGTTATAAGTTGGAAACTGTAATAAAAATCAAATATTGCAAAATCATAAGTAAAGATATTCTTAGCCATGGAGTCTAATGTGTTTAATTTTAGACTGTAAAATAGGGTGACCATTCCCGTCGCTTCTTAGTTTAGCTGACCAAGAGGTTCAAAACGTTGGTGTTAGGAACTCTCTAGTCCTTCTCCATCAACATATTTTTCAATGGTTCTTACCTAGTCTTGTTTTAATTCTTTCAAACCTACTTTTATCCTCTCAATATTTCTATGTCTCAATTGATTGGATGTATGTATAGTAGTTGTAACCCTGTGGTCTCAACTACTAATCATGGGAAAGTCATTTGCAAGTATGGAATTTTCCATTTTGAGGAAGACCTGAATAATCACCGTGGTTTGTACCTATCCCATTGAAGCATACTTACCCTGTTAATCCTTTGCCTTACAAGTTCAAGCAACATTTGCCTTTATTTCATGGTGATGAAAATGTTACAATGGAAGAGCACCTTTGTGCATTTTCCAATGCTTGTATCATCCTCGGAATTAATGAAAACAATAGTTGCATGCTCTTGTTTATGAACTCCCTTCAGGGTAATGTTGCTTCCTTGTTTGCCAACCTACATGATGAATGCACCTCCAGGTGGTCTGAACTTTCTTATTGGTTTACATCTACAATTGGGCACTTAGATAATCCTTATGAACACCTTAAGATATTTAATCACTTGCACATGGAGGATAATGAAAGTATTATTTCATTTAATCTTAGATTTACCAAGTTGTATAATTACATTCCCCTACTAACTTGGTTTCCCTCTTACATTATTATGATATTATTCTACCTCTTTACTAGTGGTAGTTGGAAGAAAAGTATGCTCAAAATCTAGAGCTAGCCTTGATTTCGAAGAGCAATCTCGTAGAACAGGTTTCTCCTTTGGTGTTCCTAATTCACACAAATAACTTTCATCCTTAATACCCATCGTCCAATATTTATAGGATCACATGCTCTCCCTTGAATATAAATATTCAAATCATGCATACCTTGAGAAATCTTTAGAGCCCTCTTTCCTAGGGCCTAATTATAATGTCTTTATCAACTGTGATCAAGAGTTTGGATTCGAAGAAGATCATGATTATATCATGATGCATAGTGATCAACTCACCCCTCACATTCCAAATGCTACTATTCTTGAAACTAATAAACAAAAACATTCTCAAGATCATGGCTTATCCCAAGCCTCTTATTCATATGCATACAATGGTGAAGTTGAATATGCAAAGGAAGAAGTTGATTTTGACCTTTTTTACCCTCTTTATGAAAAAGTTATTTATGATGATGTTACTAATGAATGGTCAAATCAAGTAGATAAGGATCCTTATGTTTCCATTGATGCAGGTGATGAATCTTCCTTTGAAGATCCTCATATAGTTAATCAAGATATTGAATTGCATAAATATTTTTCAAATCCATTGTTTCAATCAAGAGAAGATAAGGAGCTTGACATTGATATGTATACTCCTCTTGATATGTGCACGTTTTCCTTCAACTATGATGATGAGTTCAAGGGCATTCCTATGTTTTTCAATCCTTCGTATTCTTCCTTGCACTATGATAACCCTTTTTCTAGTGGGAAGTTTGCAACATATGACATTATGATATTTGATGAATCTATTGACTCTATCTTTGATATTCAAACTTTGAACCTTAAAACTAAAATCTTTAATCATAGTAATGCTTTCAATGTGAGATGCAAAGCTCATCTTGTTGGTTGGCACGTTTTGAAGGATGGTAACTGTTATCATGGAAAATGTAGGTTTGGAAAAGCATGACCCAATCCACAAGATGGCGATAATGGTGGGATATTTTACCCATTGTCACCTTAGATAAATCCTCCCCTTTCTTTAGTGAAGTAAAAATCCAACAAAAGGGGGGAATCTCGGGTGACCCTAGGGGGAAATGAGATGGAAAGTGAGACTATGGAAGTGATTCCCCTATAGGTCAAGTTAATAAGTGGAATATGTCTTGGAAAGGAGTCTCATAAGTGATCAATGGTTTCCAAGAGCTCGAGTACCTGTAGAAGATGATTATACCTGCCTGAGACACAAGAAAAGATGAGATACAAGCCAAATAATCCAATGGACAAGCAAGTGAAGATTGTTGTCCTAATTAGCAGCAATATATAATTATATTAATCAACAATGAAATAAATGGAATATTTTCTAACAAGACACTAAAAGTCCAAGTAAATATGCAAGAGACTAACTAACAATTACTAGTGAAACTCAAGTATGATAGCACAAGTGTTATAACCCTAATTTGCACCATACATGCATAACTAGCAGCAGACTATCTTACTTGCTATTTTTGCCAAGCCAATACTGAATAGCTCTTCTTAAAAACCAATCTTTTGAAGATGTGCGTGCCCTGCACCACTACTACCCACGTATGTATTCTTGTTGCACCATTATTGCCTGCGTACGTACGCTAGCTGGACCAATACAACCCGCGTATACCCACAAAATTTGCAAGGGAATACAGGCTTTTGAGTAGTTTCCTAACCAATTGACCGCCCATATCCCATCACCCAAGCGAATAACTATATTTTGGGCATATAAAAGAAGGTGTTGGGGTCCCATTCTAGGGAGAAGCATGAAAGCGGTGAAACTCTGCCCATTTCCTAATCCCCCTTTGCCCCAAGAATTTGCAGCCACATTGTGAGTTTGAGCCAGAATTCCCCATTCTTGCCCTTTTTCCTCATCCATAAACCTATGCCTATTCTCCAGAGAGAAGTGTGAGAGAAGAAGGATACATGGAAACAATTGGAGCTTGGTGAAGAGGAGAGCAGGACCGGGTTCGAGGAGTAGTCGTTGATCTCGTTTTGTAAGTGACATTGTGAGATTAATATAAAGAAGTATTTTTTCCATCCCACCATATGATGTGTTTTATCTCTATGTATGATTTACATTTTGTTATGACGTCTAACCCATTAATCCATATATAGAATGCTTGTTCGCAATTTCTTGTTTGTCTTTTGGTGAATGCAGGTCAGCCTTGGGAGGAGATTTGCAGTCGAGAAGCGACCGAATGCATTGGGATCGACACCGGATGCGGAGTTCAACGTAATACTATCGGATCCCTATACTTTGTACTTTATATATGAATGTGGGGTGTTGTCGGGATAGTGGTTAAAAGTAGGAGACTTTAGACAGTTAGCTCTGCTTACACTTTAGAACCCTAGTGTAGTCTGTAGGGGGGTTTTCCCACTAAAGCAACAAGACTTTAGCAACATTTAAAGGTTGTTTGATGTAAGTATTGAAGAGATATTTCTGAAGCCTTATGGTTGTAGCAAACAAGTGTTACTATAGAAAATTCTAATCACCAAAACATGCAAGTAAACCACCCAAAGGAAGCACAACAACTAGTAGATTAACTTGGCAACTTTGTAGCAAAATTTGACAGTTAGAACATGAGAAAATTTAGAAAGTATGAAGTGATTTGTTGAATCCCTAATGGATGTAGCTTAAATTTATTACAAAAACAATAAATCATTGGAGGAAAAAGACACCCTAGTGGCCTTGACAAGCTTTTAACATGCAGAAAAGATTCCAACTTAAACAATTTCAATATCTCGTAATTATACGTATTCCAATGCAATGATTTTATTTCTCCAATGCAAGAGATTAATGCCTTTAACTATTGGGTTATGGAGTCTTTAAAAATTAAAGAGCTAGATGTGCTACTTCCTTGGGGGTGTAATCCCTTTAACTCCCCAAGGCAAGCAAGACTAGCTAAGGAAAAACCCTAGGAGGGTGTAAACCCTTTTACTCCTCCTAGTATTCTTTTTTGCAACAAATTATTCCAAGACAAATATGATGGTATTAGTGGGGTTGTATGCCCTTATACTCCCCAAAGTATTAACAAATTGACCTTGTGACCAAGAAAAGAAGCAACAACATGAAATATTCCTTACCTAGTCCAAGCATTAATAAGATAAACTCCTTTTAACCAAGAAAATCCACCATAAAAGCAAGAAATAGTCTCCAAGAAAGATAGTGAATTACTTCTTCATCCAATAGCCAAATAAAACCATAGCAAGAGAGATAGACAAAATTTCCCAAGTAGGGCACAAATTTTAGCCAAGTATCCTCTCCGAGATGGGACAGTTATGATAAAAATGAAATAGAAGTGATCTGTATTTATATAAATCCCCCTAAAAGTGTTTGTCCACTCAATTTTAGGGTAAACTGCAAAGTAAGGGGTCAACAACCCTTACTTTTCCCCTTTAAAAAAGTAATTTGACTTTAATTCAAAAATTGCACAAAAGAAAACCCTAATGTGATGTCATCCCTCTAAAGGGTGACGTTTTGGCACCTTTTTGCAAGTCGTTGGAGTAGAA
>WSFP011494342.1:0-14489 GCA_009831015.1 Picea engelmannii | reverse complement strand
CTGGAGTAGATAGGTAGTCGAAGGGAACCCTAATATCCCTCTGAGATAAGTAGGAGTATTGTATGCACAAATGAGGCTACTAAACATGGAGGATAGTGGAAATTTGTTAGGAGATAGCTGAATTTTAATTGTTGTTTTTCATAGTCATATCCATTTTTACATTGAATGAAAATAATAGAGGAAAATTGATCCAAATGTGTGTGGAGTTGTTGTTGCTAAACTCTTTCCTGTTATTTTTTTGTTTCCATGAATGAATGAGTTATGTTATTGAGCATATGATACTTTGAAGTATTGGAATAAGTTTCAAATCATTTATCTTCGTTGAGTTCATGCAAGGTGTGCATATAGTCCACAAGGAGTGCGTTGATAGAGTCTTTCTCGACTCAAAAGTTCAAAAGAGATAGCGTGAAACTTCCATTTGCAAGGAGTGCAAAGGGACTGCTGCAAGGTGTGCACAGTCACCCACAAGAAGCTAAGTCTCGTGTAAGAATATATTGCAAGGAGTGCACAGATTGGAAGTTCGACTAAGTGTCAGAGTAGTCCTCTAAGGAGTCAAAGGGTTCAAGAAACAAATATCAAGAGAGATAGCACAAAGAAATATTCAAAGCGAATGAAGCGTTGAAGGTTTCACGAGTTATCTATCAAGATCCGTCTAGGACGGAGCGAGATCGTTCCAGATCGTTGGATCTGGGCAAATTGCACAAGATTTAAGTCTTTGTGTGCACATAGGAGAGAGGATTCGTCAAAGTCCCGAAGAGATTAGAGACCGTCCATCATCCAGAGGTACAGGCGGCGTAAGATCTACAACTCTAGAGTGGGAGAACTTTGGAAGTTTTGTAGACAAGGAGAGAGTGAAATCGTCGAATCACCGAAGGCCGAAATAGATCCTGGTCATTGATCGCCAGGAGGTACATGTCAACAGATCTAAGACTTTCAGGAATGTCACTTCGGAATATTTCAATTGTGGAGTGCGACAAACTCCCGAAGTCCTGAAGACCGAAGTAGATCACAACCGTCTGTTGTGAAGGACACGTGACGGAAATACATCGTCTTCAGATGAAACCATTGTAGAAGAAAACGAGTGTGCAGGAGTTGAAACTCACAAAGCCTGAAGAGCCGAAGTGGATCGTGGTCTTCATATCCAGAAGGACATGCATCGACAGATTGTGTATTTTGGGTGGAAGTACTCTGGGAAAAAATAAAAGGAAGAGAGTTTGAAACTCCCGAAGGCCGAATAGCTGAAGTGGCTTGTGGTCGTCAATATATGGGAGACACCTGTCAATGAATCATGAAATCAGGGTGAAAGCACTCTGGGAGAAAGCGAGCATGGATAATTTCAGACTTACAAAGGTCGAAGTCCCGAAGTGGACCAGAGTCGTTGATTTGGGTGGAAGCGTGGTGCCTGATCTAGAACTTCAGGTGCAGAATACTCTGGGGGAAAGTGGAGGTTGGAACATCCTGAACTCCCGAAGCGTGAAGTCCCGAAGTAGATCTCGATCATTGGTTGTGAAGGAGGACATGGACCATTGATCTAGTCCTAGTTAAAAGTGCCAAAGTCACGAAGTGCCAGGAGGTTAAGCCACGAGTCAGAGCCCAAGGTCACATGCAAAGAAGGAGCTAGCGCCCGTTAGTGTGATATTTGGAAAAGGGTGCTAAGAAAGAAGGGCCCGCGATTACCCATCTATATGAGAATGGAAATAGATGTTGGGCAATCATTGCGGAGCGCGGAGGTGAAATTAGCAGACTTTCTTGTTCACGGCCCGCAATTCACCAACGTCGTTGATCTCTTCGGGACGGGGGATCAACAACCATGATTAGATTGGGTTGGGAGAGTACTTTTCTGATTGCGGAGATTGAATCCTCCGATAAAGAGAGAGCACGTTGGTGCCCCACAATCGTTGTGAGTCGTTGATCGATGAACAAATCGGTAAAGACCGGATCATGACTGTGAAAACCTGATGGACAACAGAAGACGATCAGACCGGAACCAGGGAGGTGCCATATGACCTGCGCCTTGGGTGTTAACAAGGCTTGTGTTTGATTCAATTTGAGACTAGCAAGGTCTCGAGGAGCTAATCCAGCTCGAGAATATTTTATGATCCTTGTCCGGGAGGTCGTGCAACCCTGAAGGGGAGAAGGGGGGTCTGCATCATATTATATCCAAGGATAAAGTAGTCAAAGACCAAGAAAAGATGATAGAAGATGACATTGTCTCTGAAAATAAGATAGATTAAATGCACGTGCAGAGTTGAGTAAAATCGTCAAATGTGCAACCATATTGACACCTTCATTACCAGGAAATATTTCAAGGAAGACAAGAAGATCGAAATCAACATTATCAAGGAAGAAGATGAAATACTTATAAATATTCATGGAACAAGGCATCACAAAACCACTCTTCAAAATGATATTATCGGATACCAACAACCACTACAAATTCGAGAAGTTACAAAAAAAATACATGGAATCAAAAGAAAGAAAATTATGCAACAACTAGCCACCAAGGATTAAGAGTGAAAATAATTGATTTTGGATGGATGGATCATCATGAATGGATAGATGTATTTCAATCTGACATGAATAATGCTTCTCCTTTAATATTTCTCTCCAAGAAGGAAAAATTCACTGAAATAACCTCTGTGAAGACTCAAATCGATTACTTGTGGGCGTTGAAAAATGAGAATGTGTAGTGACAAGAGAGCTTGGGAGAAGAATAAGCCCATGGGAGTTGCTTAATTTGCAGGAACAAATGGAATATTTCGATACCTAGATTTCCATCCTAGAAAATGAGAGGTGAGAGAGGAACAATGATGTGTCTACTCCTAACGAAGCTCCATTATTGTCTCCTTGGTCGTGCATGTGAGAGAGGTAAACCCTAACACTTTCAAACAACCATGTACGTAGAGAATGACAGAGAGGATAATGCAGGTGGCCATAGAGATTCAACCAAAGGGAAAAACATGAGCAAGACTAGCGTGAATAACACCGAGGAAGGTAGAGGAACATACTTGGAGGTAGAGGAGTGTTTTCTGCACGCGAGAGGAAGCTAAATTCCTAGAGAAACAAATCATGGAGTTAACCTGCTTTGGTTATGATACCACTAACAAGCCAGGTATGTGCAAAAAATATAATTCCACACTTGATGCATTGCATAAACACAAGATGTTCATAAATACAATTTAGGATGACTGTTGATCTTCACCTTCTGATTGACTCTTCCTATTACCTACAAATCTTCATATTTCTCCTAAGTGATATTTAAAATGATATTTACACAAATACCGCAATCACGAGGATTACATATCCAAAAAGATCAATCATTTTTTCTATAATGAACTTTTCATTCATGCCATGCTAACATAATGATGCTATGTCTCTCAAGATTACTCACCGATGTGAAGTGGTTGCTTCATATTTTGATGAAGTGGTTGGAACTTCTTCATGAGGGGGATATGGTGCTTCAAAAGGAGATTCCAGATATCGATCCAAGATAGGGATCCGCCCTTCAAGATGTGGAATCTCATCATTGTTGGCGATGATTTTCGTCAACAATACTTAGCCGGCAAACCATTGCCAGCCTTTCCCTCTCATTTCACAATTTCTTTCTTAAAGTCTAGTGCACTCTCACTGAGTTGCTTCTACACATTCGAGGAAGATGCCTTCAGATACCTAGTCATTCAAGAATGTTCCAAAAGTTACTATATGTATTGATTAATCAATGGCCATGATCATCAATCAACATATTTTATTGGATATGCTATAGTTTAATTTAGATGAAGGAAGGTCATTACAAATTGATGACAAGGTTACGAAAGTGCTTGGAAAAATTTTCATGGTTCTTTACCTATCACTTAAAATGTCATATTCTCTCATTTCTTGCATTCCCGACTTTGTCAATATTACACTCAAAACACTCAAGTCCAAAGTTGTTTCTTATGCCTCTCTTTTCCTAAGTATGCCATCATTAACATACCTCTCTTTTCCTAAGTATGACATCATTAACATACCTTTAGGGTTATGACTTTGGCATATTTTTATGTTTCAAAACTATACCATGTTATTATGTCCCATCCACATGACATTTTTATTATTTAATGTAAAAATGAATCTTGACTTTACATGTGGATTAGTTTGGCTTACGATTTGCAACCATTATTTAAAGCTTTGTATGCCAAATCAAATTCATGCATTTCCTTTTCCATATAAATAAATAATGTGGCCATAAAAGTGGTGGTGCTCTTGTGGCAGTATTGTCGTACCTAGATTTTTTCTCCACTGGTGTAAAGAGAGTAGCTTTGTCAATAGCTGCAAACATTTGCAAACAACTTTCAATTGATACTATTTCTTCTGCAATGGAAATAATTCCAACCTTGACTGGTCTTCTTTCAGATAATGATACCAACGTGGTAGAGAATGCATCATTTTTCTTAGCTCGAATTGCAGAAGCTTGTGCTTCTTCTCCAGAAAACTTGAACAAACACTCTAGCTACAGTCTGGTTTCAAAAGTTGCAAATCTAATATTTGTCACCAACTCAGGAAGTGCCCGGGCATCTCTTAGTTATTCAAAATACACGGTTTAAATTAGGCTTATTTCAACTTGTGCAAGCAGATTTGTTTTATCTACAAAGGAATTACTTGAAATCGGGATATTTTGAATCCTTAGAGACATTCTAGCCAACTCTGGCCTCGTTTCATAGTTAGTTGTTCCTTTTTCATTGAATAGTCCTCCTTATCAGTTGTATAAAATTGTGTCCTTGGTGAATAAGCTTCTTCCATCATTACCTCAGAAGACAATCGCGATTCCCACAACTCGTAGTATTGGTGCAACTTGTTCTACAATAAAGCATATCTCCAGACATAGCAGAGAAAACATGGAGGGTATCAATAAAACTGTGGTAGATATTTATGATCATGAAAAACTGTTACGTGTTAAACCTAAACTTTTGGTGCAGTTTGGAGACGATCTCTTCCCAATATTGGTTCAGGTACATGGATCAAGTGGAAATTATCTCGTTATACACAAATGTATGGAAGGTAATAGCTAGTTGCTGTACTTTAGTACAGAGGACATGTTAAAGTCTTTACTACGGGCAACAAACGTAAAAGATTTTTTGGCAGGAGTTTTAACTGGGAAAGATGTTGAAGTTTTGGTTGCAGCACTGCAAATGGAAGAAGTTCTAATGAAAAAGCTTCCTGACACAATTTCCAAGTTGTTTATGAAGGAAGGTGTTTTCCATGCAGTAGATATGTTTATATCCTTAGATTCATGTTCATCTATAAAGGAAAGTGCTACAATGCTACATACTCCACGACGTAACAAGCGACTACTTGATGGGTCAACAAATGAAGCAATTAGAATAGAAGGATCCAAATATTCAATTTCGGGAAAAGGTGGTTCATGTCCATATGTGGGGACATTAACAATCACAAATGTTAAGCCAGATGTTAGTGCCTATGCAAGGCGTTTTAAAGATGCATATTTTTCTGCAGATTCAGGTGTTGATGTTGGAGCTATAGATAGTCTTTGCAAATTAAAAGATCTCTGTACAAAATTAAATGGTTATTAACTGATCCAAAGTCCAAATCAAAAGGCAAGGTAATATCAAGCTCATAGTAATGCTAACCCTTCTCTCAACTTCAAGTCCATCTGGTAAAAGACATTTTGATGATATACTTATTAGAAGCGAACATGATAACCTAATTTTATTCCATGAGAAAAATGGACTTGATGAGTTCTCGAGCCCTTAAACTATGAAATTTTACACGTCATCAATACAAGAAACATCAACAAATATAAAAATTGATCTCAAATCTTAGAATATGTTGGAGTTGATTAGAAAGAAAACAAAAGATTGAATAAATAAACAATAAGAACCAATTCCAAAAGTGACCTGGGAGCATGAGACAGTTGGCTTTCCAAGAAATGTGGAGGACACATGTCAAGAGAAAAAGAATACTAAGGTTTATTACTGTTCAATGTTATAGCTTATATGCGAATCAGGGAAGGAATTTTGCAAACTGAAAAAGCCCAAGTAGTTCGGGCCCGTACCTTCAGCCAGTTAGATTTTAAAAAAACCTAACTACTCAAACTACCATCAAAGAATATAAAAGAGAAACTCTAGAGCCAAAAGGAGTTTTTTGAACAAATTTTTTTTATGAAGAAAATTTTGAGAGACAACTTTGGGAGAAAATTCAGAGAAGTATGCTTGGAGTGTTGTGAGGATTGTTTCATTTCATTCTTCTTTTACATCTTCAGCAGAGATTGACAAAATCGTCGGTAGTAGGGGGTCTTGCAAAGCAACAATAAGCATAAATCAAGGATGATCTTTCTGACCTTCATAAGATAAATTTTTACTCCTTAGTTTGTTGTATTAAATCTCGATTTTATTCAGCGCTAATCAGCTTCTATATGCAAGTTTTTTCCTTGTGATTCACCACCATTGCTCCATTCCTTCTTGGCTTGGATTTCTTTTTATTTTTCACTCTTAGTATTTATATTGTACATTATGTCTAGAGGGGCTAAAGACCATATACCTGGCCCTAGTGTATGCAGAGACTTGCATATTTTGAAGATTTATAAAATTGTATGGGAAGCCTTTTTAATGAAAATCAAGTTCTTTCTCACTCTGAACTATCTCTTTAATTTTTCTTTAAAATCCTCAATTTTCCTCATCTTTTTTTAATACAATATCAAAGATAAAAAAAATATAAAATGACAAACAAAACATGTTTACTTTTGTAAATAATCATGTGTATAAAGTTTTATTAATTAGTTGTTAATGTGTTTAACTTTTTTTTTGCTTACTTTACTATTTTTATTTTATTATTTTTACATCCTAGCTTCTAAAGGAAAATATGAAAAAATATTTAATTATTATAATGCTACTCTCATATAACCTTCAAACTAATGTTAGTTTAGTAAACTTTTCTTTTCGAATCACTTTAAAACTAGCATAATTATTCTAACCTTCTTAATTTTGTTTTTAATGTTTTCTTATAAAACAATACAAAACAAATTAGCTTTTCATTTTAGTTTTTTATTTCACTTGGTTAGATTTAATTTTCGTTATGTCAAATGTAAAAACATCACATAGAAGTAATTAAAATTGTAAATATCATACAAATCATAAAATCGCAAAAAAAATTAAATATTGTTAAAAAGTAAAATTATAAGGCAAATGAATGCATGCTTGGACAGTAGGTTAGGGGAAAATTGGCTTAAAGTTCAATGTGCATTCTTGTCTGGGGCTTTAAGCCTAGGGTGGTATCCCCGCTTCTTTTTTCCTAGCCTCATGGGAGGTTGAAAATTTTGATGTTTGAGACTCTCTAGTCTCTTGACGTCGACATATTTTTGGCAACCATACTAGGGAGAACCGTTCAATGGTTTGTTCCTAGTTTTTGTTTTAATTCTTTTGATTTTACTTTTCCTAGATCTCAATGTCTCAACCGATTGGAAGCTTGTTCGATGGTTGTAACCCTATGGTTTCATCTACTAACTATGGGAAAGTCGTTTGCAAGTATGGACTGTTTGAGTTTGAAGAAGACCTAAATGATTCCCATTGGTTTGTACCCACTCCCTTGAAGTTCTCTCACCTAGTGAACCCTTTACCTCACAAATTCAAGAATCATTTGCCTCTCTTCCATGGCGATGGAACTATTACAGTGATTGAACATCTTCGTGTGTTTTTTAATACTTGTTCCATTCTCAGAGTAAATAATAATGATAGTTTCATGTTGTTGTTTATGAATTCCCTTCAGGGCAATGCCACCTCCTTATTTCACATCCTTCCTGATGGATGCATCTCTACTTGGTTTGAACTTTCTTACTAGTTTAACTCTACCTTTGGGTATTTAGATAGTCCTTACGAACATCTTAAGAGGTTTAACCAATTACGCGTAAAGGATAATGAGAGCATTCTTACTTTTAATCTTCAGTTTATCAAGTTATACAATTTAATTCCTACTCTCATTTTCCCTACCAACTTGGCTGCCCTATTACATTACTACGAACTTATACCTCATCTTTACCAATGGTGGTTAGAAGAAAAGAATGTTCAAAACCTAGAGCTAGCCCTATCTACTTGCCTCGACTTCGAAGAGAAAATTCGTAGAACAGGTTACTCCTTTGGCGCTTATGATTCACACAAGGATTTATCTTCTTTAATTCCTGTCATTAAGGGCTTACAATATCACATGTTCTTTCGCAAGTCTCAATCTTCAAATCATGCTAGGAGTATATCTCGGGAATCATCTCTCTCGGGGCCTAATTATAATGAATCAAATACTAGTGGTCAGGAGCTTGGATGTGAAGAGGATTATGATTATATAATGATGATTAATGATCAATCCATCTCTCACATATCAAACATCACCCTTCATAAGCCTCATGAAAAAAATCAATCCCAAAGTCATATTTCATTTCAAGCCTTTTATCTGCACACATGCGATTGAATTTGATTATACAGATAAAGACACCGAGGCTGATAATGTCAAACCAATTTATGATGCATTATTATTTGTTAATAATCCTAATGAGTGCTCAAATGATGTAGGCCAGCATGAATTTAATGATACAGCTGAGGATTCTTATTTTGAAGATGATTATGAGTTCAATCAAGATCTTAACTTGTATAAAATTGTTGCTAATCCTTTGTTTCAATCAAGAGAGGTTAAAGAACTTGACACCATCAATCATGTCCCTCCTAGGTGCACTTTTTATTTTGATGATAGTGAATGTTGTAGGTACATTCTTATGTTTTCCAATCCATGTTATGAATCTTCTTTGTATCATTATGACCATGTTCCTGATAGAAAGGTCCATAAAGATGATAATAATTTGTTGGTTGAATTCACGAATAATCCCTTTAAAGTACAAACCCTAAACCCTAAATCTAATTCAATCAATACCTTCATCATTACTGGCAAAGAATTTTTTGTTTGGCATGTCGTGAAGGTTGGTGGTCGTTTCTTTTAGATGTTAATTAATTGTATCTCCTCACAATGCACATATGTTGATTGGAATTTTCGCAGTCCCTCCATGCACAAATTTGTCAAACTCATAAGATCTGCATGCAAGGTAGGTGACACATTCTTTTACGCTAAATTTCATCCGACCTAAGTCCAAGCTAATGTTTATTTTCCTCTATACATAAATAAATGAAATAAAATAATAATAAAAAAAAATGGGAAGGGCTAGATTAGTTTTGGGTTGATTTCGCATTTACTCAATTATTTTCTTGCTTTTATTTCTTTCACCTTCTTTTCTTTTTTACCCTTTTTTGATGGTCAGAAGTGATGGATCAATGACTGGTGATATTAAAAGGAAGGCTATCTGTATATTTTTAACTGATTGACCAAATGTGTTTTGGTGGACAGAAGACTTGCAGGTGAACCAATTTTCCTTTACTTGTCACAATCCCTCGTTGGTCTACCATGCGCTTTCTACGTGAGACATCCTCACTCGTCACGTTCGTCAATCCTATCCCCATATTCCTTATTTCCCTTTCTTCATCACCTTTATTTTGAGATGCCTCCAGCATACATGTTGTGGATGCTCAGTTTTAAACTTGGGTCTTTCCCTCAACACACATCCTTGACAGTTTTCTATCCTTGTAATCATTATTGTCCATATCTAAAGAGTCGTCCCTTCGGGTTATACAATAGGACCAAACCCCCTCATACTTACCACTATCCATGAGTTATTCCATGAAGTCCCAATCCATGAATCCTTGACCTCCATTATGTCTCCCCCTATTGTATAACATGGTCCACCTAACCCCATTGACCTCTTTTTGTCCCACATTGAATCATCCGCAGTCCTGCCATTACCCTTCCCTTTCCCTTCCTTCAGAGAATCAAGGATCATGAGTTTATTGTTTCAAGTTGCACGCCACTGGACGTGCATATGATGTTTGGTAATTATTGACGACGATTTTCGTCAACAGTACTTAGCTGACAAAGCGTTGCCAAGCTTCCCCTCTAATTTCACAATTTCTTTCTTAAAGTCTTGTGTGCTCTTGCTGAGTTTCTTCTACACATTCGAGGAAGATTCCTTCAGATACATCGTCATTCAAGAATGTTCCAAAATTTACTACATGTATTGATTAATGAATGGCCATGATCGTCAGTCAGCATATTTTATTCGATATGATATAGGTTAATTCAGATGAAGGAAGGTCATTACAAATTGGCGACAAGGTTACGATAGTGCTTGGAAAAATTTTCATGGTTCTTTACCTATCACTTAAAATGGCCTATTCTCTCATTTCTCACATTCCTAACTTTGTCAATCTTACACTCAAAACACTCAGGTCCAAAGTTATTTCTTATGCTTTCCTTTTCCTAAGTATGACATCATTAGCATACCTTTAGGATTATGATTTTGACATATTTTAATGTTTCTAAACTATACCATGTTATTATGTCCCATCCACATGACATTTTTATTATTTAAGATAAAAATGAATCTTGACTTTACATGTGGATTAGTTTGGCTTACGATTTGCAACCAATATTTAAAGCTTTATATGCCAAATCAAATTCACGCATTTCCTTTTCCATATAAATAAATAATGTGGCCATAAAAGTGGTGGTTCTCTTATGGGAGTACTGTCGTACCTAGATTTTTTCTCCATTGGTGTAGAGAGAGTAATTTTGTCAACAACTGCAAACATTTGCAAACAAATTTCAATTGATACTATTGCTTCTGCAATGGAAACAATTCCAACCTTAATTGGGCTTCTTTCAGATAATGATACCAAGGTGGTAGAGAATGCATCATTTTTCTTAGCTCGAATTGCATAAGCTTGTGATTCTTCTCCATAAAACTTGAACAAGCTCTCTAGCTACAGTCTGGTTTCACAAGCTACAAATCTGGTATATGTCACTAACTCGGCAGTGCCCGGGCATCTCTTAGTTCTTCAACATACATGGTTTAAACTAGGCTTCTTTCAACTTGTGCAAGCAATCATGCTTTATTTGCAAAGGAATTACTTGAAATGGGGATCTTTGGAATCCTTAGAGACATTCTAGCCAGCTCTGGCCTCGTTTCACAGCTAGTTGTTCCTTTTTCATTGAATAGGCCTCATGATCAGTTGTATGAAATTGTGTCCTTGGTGAATAAGCTTATTCCGCCATTACTTTAGAAGACAATATTTATTCCCACAACTCGTAGTATTGGTGCAACTCGTTCTACAAGAATGAAGATCTCTAGATAGAGTAGAGAAAACGTGGAGGGTATCATTAAAACTGTGGCAGATATTTTTGATCATGAAAAATTGTTACATGATAAACCTGAACTTTTGGTGTAGTTTGGAGTTGATATCTTCCCAATATTGGTTCAGGTACATGGATCAAGTGTGAATTCTCTCGTTAGACACAAATTTCAGGAAGGTATTAGCTAGTTTTTGTACTTTAGTACAGAGGACATGTTAAAGTATTTACTATGGGAAACAAAAGTACCAAGCTTATTTGGTAGGAGTTTTAACTAGGAAAGATGTTGAAGTTTTGGTTCCACCACTGCAAATGGCAGAAGCTCTAATGCAAAATATTCCTGACATAATTTCCAAGATGTTTATGAAGGAAGGTGTTATCCATGCAGTAGATATGCTTATATCCTCATATTCATGTTCAACTATAAAGGAAAGTGCTACAATCCTACCCACTCCATGACGTAACAAGCGACTACCTGGTGGGCCAACAAATGAAGCAATTAGAATAAAAGGATCCAAAGATTCAATTTCAAGAAAAGGTGGTTCACGTCCATATGTGGGGAAATTAACAATCACAAATGTTAAGCCAGATGTTAGTTCCTATGCAAGGCGTTTTAAAGATGCATATTTTTCTGCGGATTTAGGTGTTGATGTTGGAGTTATATATAGTCTTTGCAAATTAAAATATCTATGTACAAAATTGAATGGTTATTTGACTGATCCAAAGTCCAAATCAAAAGGAAAGGTAAGATTAATCTCATAGTAATGCTAACCCATCTTTCAACTTCAAGTCCATCTAGTAAAAGGCATTTTGATGATCTACTTATTAGAAGCGAAGAGAATAACCTAATTTTATTCAATGAGAAAATCAGACTTGAGTTTTCCAACCCTTAAAATGTGAAAGTTTACATGTCATTAGTACAAGAAACATCAACAAATATAAGAATTGATCTCATATCTTAGAATATGTTGGAGTCGATTAGCAATGAGAAAGAAAATGAAAGATTAAACAAATAAACAATAAGAGCCAATTCCAAAGGTGATGTGGGAGCATGAGATAGTTAGCTTTGCAAGAAATATGGAGGACACATGTTGATAAAAGGAATACTAAGGTCTATTATGGTTCAATGTTATAGTTGCTATGCGAAATAGGGAAGGAATTTTGCAAACTGAAAAAGCCCAGGCAGTTTAGGCCCATACCTTCAGCCAGTTAGATTTAAAATGACCCTAACCAACCAAAATACCATCAAAGAATATAAAAGAGGAACTCTACAGCCAGAAGGAGGAGTTTTTTGCCAAAAAAAAAAAAAAAAAACTGAAGAATATTTTATTGAGAGAAAATTTTGAGACAGAACTTTAGCAGAAAATTCAGAGAAGTATGCTTGGAGTGTTGTGAGGATTGTTTCATTCAATTCTTCTTCTACATCTTCAGCAGATATTGATGAAATCATCGACAACAGTGGGTCTTGCGAAACAGAGATAAGGAAAAAGCGAGGATAAGCTTTATGGCCTTCATAAGGTAAATGTTTACCTGTTAGTTTGGTGTATTAAAGATCGATTTTATTCGAGGCTAATTAGTTTCTATATGCAAGTTTTCTCTTTGTGATTCGTCACCATTGCTCCATTCCTTCTTGGCTCGTGTTTCTTTTTCTTTTTCATGCTTAGTCTTTTTGTTGTACATTGTGTCTAGAGGGGCTAAAGACCATATACCTGACCCTAGTCTATGCAGAGACTTGAAGATTTTGAAGATTTATGACATTGTACGGGAAGACTTTTTAATAAAAAAACAATTTCTTTCTCACTCTGAAATATCTCTTTAATTTTTCTTTAAAATCCTCAGTTTTACTCATCTTCTTTTAATACAATATTAAAGATAAAAAATATAAAAGGACAAACAAAACATGTTTATTTTTGTAAATAATCATGTGTATAAAGTTTTATTTATAAGTTGATAATGTGTGTCACTTTCTTTTGCTTACTTTACTATTCTGATTTTATTATTTTTACATCCTAACTTCTAAAGGAAAATATTAAAAAATATTAAATTATTAGAATGCTACTCTCATATAACCTTCAAACTAATGTTAGTTTAGTAAAATTTTCTTTTCAAATCACTTTAAAACTAGCATAATTATTCAAACCTTCTTAATTTTGTTTTTAATATTTTCTTATAAAACAACACAAAACAAATTGACTTTTCATTTTAGTTATTTCTTTTACTTGGTTATATTTAATTTTCCTTATGTCAAATGTAAAAACCACACATAGAAGTAATTAAAATTGTGAATAGCATACAAATCATAAAATCGCATAAAAATTAAATATTGTTAAAAAGTAAAATTATAAGGCAAAGGAATTCATGCTTGGACTGTAGGTTAGGGAAAATTGGCCTAAAGTTCAATGTGCATTCTTGTCTGGGGCTTTAATCCTAGGGTGATATTCCTGCTTCTTCTCGCCTAGCCCCGCGAGAGGTTGAAATTGTTGATGTTGGATACTCTCTAGTCTCTTGACGTCAACAATCATCAAATTTTTGATATGTCTTTACATGAGTGAATCTATCTACATGGTCAAGCTATGACTCGACAATTTTGTCATTCTTAGAGGATTCAAGAAAAATCACATCTCTAGAAAGAGTGAACTTTTTTTCACCTCATCATAAAGACGATATGCCTTGGTGGTATTTGAGTACCCCAAGAAGATGCACTTTTGACTCCTTGCATCAATATTGTTTATATTCACCTTAGGAATTAAGGCATAACGGGTGGAATAAAAGACCCTAATATGCCTCACCAAAGGAGTGTGGCCATGCCACATTTCACAAGGAGTATTATTTCCAAGAGAATGAGATGGACACATGTTTTTCACATAAACTGCACATAGAACTGCATCAACCCAAAAAATCAATTTTACATTTTTGAAAACCATCATGGAACAAACCATATTTAAGAGAGATCTATTCATTATTTAAACTACACCATTTTGTTGAGGATTGTATGGAACAATGGTCTGATGTTTGATCCCATGTTTTATCAGTACAAAGAGATCCAATATGAAACCAAGATTCATTTTGGATCCATACATGAATTTTCTTAAAAGTTTCAAAAGTTTGTGATTTTTCCTTCAACAAGTACACTCAACACATCCTGGTGTAATAATCAATAAAAGTCATGATATATATATTTTCATTAGTGGATGGAACATGCATGCATGCATGGGGCTACACAGATCAGAAAATACCAATCCAAGTTTTCTACATGCTCTCAAAGTGGAATCATGAAA